>PVKM010020602.1:0-23252 GCA_004027735.1 Carollia perspicillata
AGAATAGTAAATGCAACATCAGAAATATATAAAAAGGTTTTTGATGAGGATGAGAAGTTTAGTGTGAGGATATAAAAAATTCAAAAACACTTCCTTAGATTCTGGTCTTTTAGAATCATGCTTATAGAGAATATTGAAGGACGACATAACTTTTCAGAAAGTGACTACCCTACAACCACACATCTAGTATTATTAAAGGAAAGACACAAGAAATCAGATTTCTTTATTTCTAGCGAACACTATAAAACTATAGTTGCAGATCGCTATCATATTAAATTTTAGTAAATTACATTTACTAAAAATGCAGGGTTAAAAGAAAATAATATATTAAACGTGTCTTAAATTAATGCTCACACTCTTATATTTTAAGCTAAAATGTGTGGTTTTGCAACTTTTCTGATGACTCCTTTTGACTCAGAAAAATAACAGAGCAGTTTGTCTTAGTTATTTGCACTGTCCACTTTGGGTCCTGCCTTAGAGACCTTAAGACTTTACACACCTTAAATAGTAATTGGAATCATGAATCATTTTTATCTCTAAGTCGATAACAGACCCATCTATGCAATGTGTTGAAAAACAAAATCCCAAACCCAGACTCCAAATACTTCTGTCTTCAGAATTAAACAGCCTAGAGTAATTGTACTTTGCTACTTCAGCTGAAACACTGAAGGTCCAACAGCAGTTTTAGCAAGTCCCAAGTGAAACAGTGGAATTCTAAAGCATTTTTAAACCAATTCTATTCTTCTGAGTTTTAATAATAAAATGAGCCTTGTTCCTGGAATTGTGGTCTAGAAATGATGTGCCGTGATTGGCCTATGTAATATTTAAGTCTGTGGAATACTAATCTACTGAATGATTGGTTGCTTATTGCAAATTTGGTCGGAAATTTGGCAGTGCTGACTTTGGTACAGTCATTCTCTCTGTTCATTATCTTGTAGGCCCACTGCCTACTAAAAAGGTCATAATAGCAACGCGCTCTAACTGGGGCTTTCTAGCAGCTGCAGTTCTACCTAATTTGTACTTTGGCACTCGAAAGACTATAATAAATGAAGTGCTGCTTTCAAAGTTTCAGACACACCAATTTTTCCCCTGTTTGGCAAAGGTGGATTTAATTTGACTTTCACGAGTGCAAAATCCGTCTCCTTAGAAGTTGGTCAAACTATTAATTTTATGGCAGGGACAACTGAGTACAGTAAACCTTTTCACAAAGCCAGACAGCTTAACCTAATTAAAGGGTTGTTTTGACAGGTGGTTTAAGGTAGAACGAATACTATCAAGAACCTTTCAAGAAATGAGTTTGATGAATGCCCAGTGTGTGCTTGCAGGTGAAAATGTGTTTTGGAAGAGTGTGATGACAGGTCTATGTCCAAAAAGGTACACCTCAAGATTTGCCTGTGCACTTGTTTAGCAAATTCTTTCTCTCATATCGATATTTTAGAGAGATGAATAGCAATCGAGTCCACGTGAACATCAGAAAATGTTAAGGAGCAACAAACATGAACCATTAAAGTAACTTGCAAAATAACATAACTGTCTCTAAGCAGAATTAAAGCATCACTTTAAGAATTTGCAGATGTTTCAGGATAGAAACTTAAACTTAGAATTGAGATTTCTCTGAATATTAGGAAAAGTTCTCATATCTGGTTTTCTTGAGAAATTTGGAAGCTTAGGGCTTGAGACAGTCCAGGGAGATCACCATTAGCTTGACCTATGATGTTGTGATAAGTCAACACACAATTTTGGCAGCATTTTATGTCCCTTCGTGCAGGTTGCAGTAATTGAATATTGCTCATTCTTCCAGATCGTGTTTTAAGAATGTGCTCTCAAGAGAAGAATCTGCAGAATTTGTTCTGAGATGTTATCATGTGGCCTTCCACCCAAAGTGCAACAGACAGGACTGGTGCTCATAAGGCAGATTCTTGACACATTTCAATTTCTCACTCTCTTTCTTCTCCCTGTCTTTTCAGTAGAAAATTTGATTAAGGTGGGACAAGGTTCTGCATCCCAGAAAGCAAAATGATACCAAAGCAGTATAGGTGCATAATAGTCATTTGATAATCATATGACATCTTTATCTAAAAAGTAATGAGTTCTTTAACTCAAACATAATCAACAAAAGAGAAAAGCAAATGAAACATAACCGGAGTCATTGAAAATGAGAACAATCTAACAATAGCCAGAGGGGAGGGGGGAGGGGACAGGGGGGAAGATGGTTTTCAGGAACTGCTATAAAGGACATATGGACAAAACCAGTGGGGAGGGTGGAAGCAAGGGAGGGAGGTGGGTTTGGAGGGGGTGGGGAGAAAATACAGACAAGTGTAAGTGAACAACAATAAAATAATTTTAAAAAGTAATGAGTTCTTTAAAGTAAACAATACATCAATGGTGTCCAGACGTTCAGAAGGACTTGCCCTAGGCAGCAATTTCTTTTCAAATTGTTTCTTTATCTCTCTTATGGTGGATAATAATCTCAAAATAATTCATGAGAACTTCCGCTTTCATTTTTTCTGTACCTAAAAATTTAAAAAATTTGAACTGTCAACAGCTGCAGTGACACTATTGTTGATGACAAAGGTGTTGACAAGACTTCAGTTGCTCAGAGTTCCATACCATAAATGAGTCTGTAAGTTAATTCATAAAGTTGAAATTCAAACTTTGTGCTGCATAATTGGCATATGGACTCAATGTCTTTCTTAAAATCCAAAATATTCTGAATTTTGAAGATATCTTGTTCTAAGAGATTCTGAATGGGCTTGTGATTCTGCAATGACAATGACAACTAACTACGGTGTAATACCATGTTAGCATCTAAAGGGCTTCCCTGTAGGTTATCTCACTTGCGCCTCACCAAATAGTTTTACCTGGGGTGTTATTCCAATTTTACACGTAAGAACACTGAGTGTTAAAGAAGCTACATGACTTTCCCAGAGGTCACAATGTGTCAGAACCGAGAGGGTGGGTTCCATGCTGCCTCAGTCCCAAAGCCAGTGGCTCTCACAGCTTCCGTTACTCAGCCACACAGGAGGAGAGCTGCTAGGTTTACCCCTGTGCGATGTCATTTCCTTCAAAATACCAAATGTTGTAGGCGTTGAGTACAAGAAATAGTCTAAAAGTGAATGAAGAATGTGTAAAGGTAAGATGGGGGATAAATGGTGATGGAAAAATAAATGAATGAACAAGTGAAAAAATAAACAAAACAGTAGGAAAAATGAAGACACGTATCTTCAGTAAAATGGAAACAAAAAAGGATACTATAGCTAGTACAGAGTTCTAAAGCCTCAGAGACATATTATGGGGAAGGCACGATCGTTATCCCCACTTTACGATGAAAGAAACTGAGGCAGAGTTACGCACCAGCTTGCTCATGATTACCCAGCTAAGGAAGTAGTGCGGTCCCTTTCAGAGTGAGTGCTCTTATCACTGTTCCGTACAATGGCACGCTACTAGCATCATAAAATAAAAAATAGAATAAACAGGTATTTTAGTTAGTAAGAGATGTAATTTACAATAATAACACAAAGCTACATGACTAATGAACTCAGAATATTGAATTTTGCCACAGAGAAAGCAGTTAGAAAAGACGAAATTGACAATATATTAAAATGAATTACATGAGTTGACAATAATGTATTAATATAATTGTCTTTGATAATGTAGGTACAGTTACATTGGTCAATTTAATGTATTTGTATATTCATTAATATAATATATTTGTACATATAAACTCTTCTTTTCATACAAAGGCTATGGTTCCTTTACAAATACATGTGGAATATTTTATAATTTGATCTTTATGATTCAGTGACAATATCTGAGTCCCCAGAGCATGTGTTTCTGAGGCTGCGCTATGTGAAAACAGCAGAGTAGGACTTTAACATCAGTGAATCGCACTCTGGTGACAGCGGCAACAACAAACTGCCTTTCTACAAATAAACAAATGCACTTCCCAGGTACCTAGATATTCGAAACAAATTTACTTGAACTTCTGCCAGGAAGAAAATAAAAATGTAATTATAATGACAATAATACATATAAAAAGTTTTATTTATCCCCAAAATGTATGAAGAAGAAATCTGACATTTTTCAGTGTTTTTATCATTGAAGAAAAATTGAGAATAAACGAACAATACAAGCAAGAAAAGTCACACACACACACACACTCATATCCACACACCCCTAAGGAGAATTGCTACTAATAGAAAATTAACAAAATGTTCAAAGTATGAAAGTTAAAATGTTTGAAAGGTAAAACACTGATAAAGGAGGACATGAAAAAGGAGAATAAAAATGCTTATTGTTACATAATGGAAGATAAAACCTCATGTTAAAAACACTTTTTACCACCACTATGCCTGGAGAACTTTGAAGAAAATTCTGGCAAATCATCAAAGAATAGATGCTTCTATTTAAATTAATCAATATCAAAGCTTAGAAAAATGTACAAGTCATGAAAATATGTTCAATTTTAAAAATAAATATTTAGAAAAAACAAACTATTAAAACTGTAGAATATTACTTTTAACTATCAGATTTACTAAGATATAAAAATAGGGCTACCCACTATTGGAGACAATTAAGGAAAAAATCATATTTGGGTCATGAATGTAAAAATTGACTGCATTTTTCTGTAGGTATCTGTTGAAAAAATAATGTAGAACATCTGAGCCAGAAATCCATATCTAAGTATTCGAGGTAAGGAAGTAGTAAAAACACAAGGTGCACTCATATGTGTGTGTAAGAATTTTTACTACAGTGTTGTTTTCTGTTATTGTTAAGTCAATTTTGGTGTATCCATATGTCTATGCAATAAACTAATGTGAACTCAATCAAGAGAGATAATGTAGAGATCTATAAACTGAGATGAAAATAACCTCACAATTTATTGGAAGATACAGGTAAATTTAAGAATATATATTTCTGTTTATTTTTGCTTATCCATATTACTTTTTATATTACACAATGTACTATTTGTACTGTGTATATATTATAAATTATACATTTTATATAAGCAATATACATGCATGTATAATTAAGTTAAGTAGTGCCTTAAACATTTGTTAAACATCCTCCAGAAATCAAAGATTGGCAAAGACTGGTTCCTAGAACACTCACAGTCATAACTGAGTGCAGAATGCGCGCGATTCCAGTGAAAGGAGGGCGGTATAAGCAAACTCCTGGAGGCAGAGAGTGCAGTGCGCTGAGTGGGTGACTTTCACTGGATGAGAAACGTAAACGGAATCTGATTTATGAACAGTTTATATTGTTCTTGCATTGATGATAAGCAACATACATTTATCTAGAAACTTGATCTTTGGAGCGAAAAATCCTTTCTCTGGCTGAAGTGAAGACTGAGACTTGCCTGCCTCTTTTAGAACTACGGCTTTCTTGGTGATTTATCCAGTAAGATGCTGTGATAGTTCCTGCCAGAATCCTAGGCCCACTTTGGGCATTTGATAAATGCCTCTCAGTTCTGAGCAGGACACAGCGAGCATTTGGTAGACGGTCTGCATCTTCGTAAACAGCTCCCTGCAGACCTTTTCAAGCAGCACGGAGCACAGCGCACTGGAACTTCCTGGCCCGTCCTATTACATTGAAAATTCCGGATGCAGGTGGATCAATGAATGAAAATGGGGCCTGTACCGATCAGTATTCTGTATATCCCAAATTTTGGCCATTACAAACATGGTTTCTGTGAACATCTTGAACATATGCTCTTGTTTTCCTGTGTGAGAATGGTTGAAAGATTTGCAAAACTGGTCCGAAGTTTCGTGAACGCTGAGTACTTTTTGTTGCTCCTTTCCTGTTCACTTCTTGGCCACTGGTAAGTCTTCTTTTGAGAAATGTTTATTCAGGTCCTTTACACATTTTTTTAAAAAATTGGGTTTCATTGTGGTTATTAAATGATATGTTTCTTATATATTTTGGGTATTAACCCCTTCCAGTAACATGGTTTGCAAACATTTCCTCCTATTCTGCAAGTTGCCTGTTCATTCTGTTGCCTGTTCCCTTCGCTGTTCAGAAGCTACTTAGTTTGATGCAGCCCCACTTGCCTGGTTTTGCTTTTGTTGGTGGTACTTTCAGCATCACGATCCAAAAAAGTCATTGCCAAGACTAATGCCAAGAACCTTTTTTCTATGTTTTATCCCAGCAGTCTTACAGTTGCAGGTCTCACGGTGAAGTCTTAGTCCATTTTGAGTCAATCTTTTACATGGTGTGGGATAAGGGTGCAGTGTATAGATATCTAGTGTGTAGATATCTACACACAGATAGTGTGTAGATCTACACATTATCTGTGTGTAGATATCTACACACTATCTGTGTGTAGATATCTAGTTTCCTCAGCACAGTTTCCCTGAGAAGCTATAGTTTCTTCATTGTGTGTTCTTGACAACCCGACAAAGGTCAGTTGACTATAAATGAGTAGATTTATTTTTGGACTCTATATTCTGTTGCATTGGCCTACATGTTTGTTTTTATGCCTGCACCATACTGTTTGATTACCAAAGATTTGTAATATATTTTGAAATCAAAGAATGTGAAATACAAATCAAAGCCAAAATGAGATGTCAGCTCATACCTGTTAGAATGGCCATTGTGACAAATAAAAGATGACAAGTGTTGGTGAAAATCTGGAGAAAAGAAAGTCTTTGTACACCATTGGTGGTAAGGTAAATTGGAATAGCCATTAAGGGAAATAGTCCAGAGTTTGCTCAAAAAGCCCAAAATAGAAGTACCACATGGTCCAGCAATTCCACAACTGAGTATATGCCAAAAATAATGAAATCTGGATCTTGAAGAGATACCTACACTCACACGTTCATTGCAACATTATTCATAATAGCTAAGATATAGAAACAACCTAAATGTCCACCAGCGGATGAATGAATGAAAAAAATGTGTATATATATGGTACGATACTATTCAGTCTTAAAAAAGAAGGAAATCCTGCCATTTGTAACAACATGGAGGAACCTGGAGGACATTATTCTAAGTGAAACAAACCATACAGAAAAAAATAAATGCTGCATGATTTCTCTTATATATGTGGAGTCTAAAATAATCAAACTCATAAAAGCAGAGAATAGAATGGTGGTTGCCAGGGGAGGTGGGAGGTAGAATAAGATGTTGGTGAAAGGGTGCCGAGTTTCACCTATACAAGATAAGCAGCTTCTGGAGACCTAACGTAAGGCATGATGACGATGGTTAACAATACTGTACCATATAACTGAAATGTGCTAAGAATACACACACATACATAATACTAATTACATAGAGTTATGGATAAGTTATTTAGCTTGATTGTGATGATAGTTGCACAATGTACATACAAATTAAAACACCAAGTTTTATACCATGTATATATAATTTCTGTATCTGCTATAAATCTCCTTCTTTTCCTCCAGGGCCTCTCTGCCACACTTATTTGTTATCACCTTCATTTAGTGATAGCTGTTCTATTTTGCTTATAGACACCAGAGGGGTAAATCTGGAAAAAAAATAAGGAAAGCTTGTTTGCCACAATATTCCTGTATCTTGGCAGTATTAAAAGTAACTTTAATGAATTGTCATAAAATGTGGTTGAGTCTCAATGGACTTTGTTAACTTTTCAAATTAAATTTTATTGATGTTTTATAGCTTCACAGTGCGATTTTACAATGCAGTCTTTAGTAAAACTACTTTTATAGAACTAACCTTGTGAACTAAATTAATTATTTTAAAACCTAACCCTATATAAAAAATATTCTCTGGTTCTTAGATTAAAAATGTACAATAAAAATTTAAGCAGTCTAAAGATCATTGAATAAAATATATTACATCAAATTATTTATTAAATATATTTTGTGATTTAGTAATACAAATGGTTATTTATACAAAAGTTTCAAAGGTCACGGAATAACCAGATGATTGAAAATGTAACATGGTTTCCTGGGTTTTTCCTCTATTAATTAGATCGACACCAAGCTGAGATAAATATATTATTTTTTCTTAGATTACTTGCTACCATATTTCCTGGGATAGTCATTCTTATAATGAGTGGACCTAGTTCTCCATAGATCTGAAAGAAAGGTTGTAATGAATATGTTCCTCTTATAAAGGACTAAAAAGAACCCTGATCAGTGTGGCTCAGTTGTTTGGATGTTGTCCCACCAAGTGAAAGGTTGCTGTTTCAATTCCTGGTCAGGACACATGCTTTGCTCTCAGGTTTGGTCCCCAGTCAGGCACCTGCAGGAGGCAACTGATTGATGCTTGTCTCTCACATCAATGTTTCTCTCCATCTCTTTCTCCCTCTCTGAGTTTCTCTATAAAAATAAAGAAATAAAATCTTTTTAAATAGACTAAATTTTTAAGACATTAGAAAGTGTTAAATCAAGAGTACATGTCTCCTTTACTGAGTTTTACAAGAAACATTAAGATAAAGAAATTGGGAACTTCATGGATGACTGGCATAGACGAAGCTGGGAAAGTGAAGAGACTGAGCAACATAGAAAAATTCCTCAGGGACACAGACAACAGTGTGATGATTGCTGGAGGGAAGGGCTTACAGAGGGGATAAACGGTGACTGAAGGAGACTTGCCTTGGGATGGTGAGCACACAGTACAGCGTACAAATGATGTGTTGTAGAATTATGCACCTGAAACCTATATAATTTTGTTAATCAGCATCACCCCAATAAATTTAATGAAAAGGAAAAAAAGAAAGTAATCCAAGGGATAGAGTTGTCTCACAACATGGAGATCAACTTCAAGAGGAGATGTATTAAGTAAAATCTGACTTATTAATAAGATACAGACTTAAGTAAAGCTAATAAATATGCTTCACGCACTCACAAAATGTATTAACACATTAAGTAATTCTCTGTAAAGGGAATATTCATAGGGTCCTTCAACTTTATAGTTTTAATCTGCAGAGATTTATTTCAACAGTGTGCTGACTCATTTTTTTCTTAAAGCTTTATTGAGATATAATTCAAATATCATATAACTTATTGATTTAAACTACACAATTCAAGGGTACTTAGTATATTCACAAATATATGGCCACAATAAATTTGAGAACATTTTCATCACCCCTTAGCAACACCAGACACCTATGAGCGGTCATGCCCCATTTCTATCCAACTCCACAGTTCCCTCCCTCTGGCCCTAGGCAATCACAACATACTTTCTCTCTACAGATTGGCCTCTTCCGGACCTTTCACAGAAATGAGATAAAAAACATGTGGTCGTATTTTGGTCACACTTAGATAATGTTTTCGAAGTTTACCCATGCTATGGCATGTACCAGTACTCCATTCCCTTTTGTTTACAAATAGTATTCAATTGTATGTATAAACCATATTGTATTTACCTATTTATTAGTTAATGGACACTTGACTTTTTCCTACTTTTTTGGCTGTTATGAGTCATGCCTCTATGACCACTTCCTCCTATCTATCTTTATGAAAGAAGCCCAGCTCAAACATTTTCTACTGAAATGTGTGTCCACACACATTTAAATAGATGAATAGAAAAAAAAAAAATCAGATGCGTCCTATCTGGTAAAGAAATAAAGATCATTAAAATTATAGACCAACTGGTAATTCTATGTGCTGTGTTTGAAAGCGAATGCATGGAAAAGAAGTGAATAGCTTTAGGCCATGATTCTTGAAAATAATGTTGCTAAAATCCTTTAGCAAGGATGTTTTCTAAAGGGCTACTTCGGGTTAAGCATGAAATTTAATTAACTAATTAAAATCTAATATGTGTTATCTCTGAGCTGCTAGCTCCAAACGGAACCTGGGGTAATGAGGCCACTCAAATATGACTCAGAGCTCTCCCCTCTGGGTTACACTGAAGAACCAGGTTTTTGAATCTGAAATGGGAGCTGCAGTGAAAGTTATATTTCACATAAGAAAGTTGCTTTAAATGCAAGTGGACTGTCTGCATGGTTATAAAACATTTAGTTTCTATTTGATCTTTCCCACAAGTAGTCAGAAAATAAGCTTGGCTAATGCTACTCAGCAAATTCTCTCAAGGGCAAGGATTCACGCCATGAGTTTTTCTCAGGCCTGGTGACTGAATCCTCCAGTTCATTTATTACTCAGGCACTCTCTGTTCTCTGGGGGCAGCACGGAATACAAAGGAAACCCTTTGTAGAAAGAGGTTGGCTGATGAGTGTGCATCTCTTTCCCTAAAGCTGTGGGTTTTTTTTTTTTTTTTTCACATAAGCCCAGAATAAGGACAGCCAGCTACAGAATTTCTCTATGTTGTATTATAAGAGATAAGGAAAAGACACCATTGAATGGTCAGAGAAGAGAAGAATGCGCGTCAGCGCTCTCTGCTAATACTTATGAAATAGAATGTCAGCCTTGTTCTCTTCTAACTTTGCAGATAAATAGTGCTTTTTCATTTTGTAAAGGAAATTGTGGATTTTGTTGGAAAACCTAACCACTAGAGGGTCCCTCTGTTCAAAGGCACAGCATATTGTAATGCTGAAGAATTTGCACACTGATATAGACAAGCAGATAGATATGTGATTGATAGATAGATAGATGATAGATGGATAGATAATAACAACACCAAAAACATGAATAAAAAAATCAAGAATGAAAAGGTAGCTGAGGGATTGCTTTAATTCATTACTATTCACCTGTATTCTGCTACAGGCTGTTGACCAAGCACCTTAAATAAAATGTCTCCTCTCTGAAGGAGAAGGAAATAATATTGCTATAAAATGCACTATAGCATATTGATAATTACTCTTTCTTGCTGGCTACTCTAACATCAGGGAAAAAGATTGTTTAAGGGTTATATTATCCTCCACTGGTCCCCATCTCCATGGAAACCCTGACAGCAAAATTGGAAAAAGGCTTAGATATTGTGATTTGTAAGAAATATACATACTTTTGGTCATTCAGGTGACCAACGTATATATATATGTATATTTGGTTTTCATCCAAAGGTGCTGGCTCATGACTCTGAAAAAACCCGACACTTCCTAAGTGATGAGAGACAGAACAGATTTTTTGTGTTAGATTAATGAGGGGACTTTAGGAGCCCACCTAAGGATGGGGATTGGTTGCCAAGAAAAACCACACAATTAGAGTATTAGCACTTCGTTCCTACCCACATTCTCCTGGACCTCCAGGAAAGAGAGAGGGGTTGGAGGTTGACTTGATTGCCAATGGGCAGTGATTTAATCAATCACACATATATTATAATGCCACCATAAAAACCCAACCCAAAAGGATTTGAAGAGATTTCAGGTGGACAAACGTGTGGAGGTGCAGGGACAGAGATGCTCGCAGAGGTGCACGGGAGCTCTGCATCCTTCTCCCTACCTTGCCCTACGCACGTGTCTTCCACCTGGCTGTTACCAAACTGCGTCTCTTTATCAGAAACTGGTGATCTGGTAAGCAAAATGTTTCTCTGAGTTTTGTGAGCAGCTCCAGTAAATTAATTGAACTCAGGAGTTGGCCATGAAAACCTCTGATTTATAGTTAGTTGGTCAGAAGTACAGGTAGGAGCAAGGGAAACTGTTTTTGATTTGAGGTATTAGACTTCGATACAATGAATTCAGAAAACCTATGAGCTCCTGCCATGGCATGAATTGTTTGCAAATAACATTCTTCCTACACATGTGCATGTTTATAGGTATGGCCCTGAAGAAGTTCTGTCTTTCTTGGTTTGGGACTGGCAGTGAATGGACACACTGTGAAGTCCGATGTTAACATTTCCTATTCTCATTTAGAAACGTAAACGTGAGGGGTCCAGATCATTGTTAGTAAAAGTGTATCACAAGCCTGAAATCTTTCTCAGAATTGCATGTTGAAAGCATTCTAGGTCCCTTTTTAGCTTTGCTGACAAGGGAATATATTTTTAGACTGGCTAGGATAGTGAGGCAGATTGGGATAATTGTCCCTGTGTGGACACGCTGATTAAGCTGGGGAAGGTTTTATGGCTGCTGTTTTTGTACTTTTGTTCATATGGCTTTTTTTCCTCCATCAGTGATGTTCTGAAGTCTTCGTTTTCATGTATTTAAATTTATTCACTCTTGTAAGACCATTAAAATCTTAAAACATTTTAAAAGTCTTTCACCCTCCCAGATGACTGACTTGCCTGAACTAAAAGACTCTTAATTTTAAACATGAGGACACTCCTATGTTTTCATTTGGCAAATGGTTATTGCATATCATTTTTTTAAAATGTCTTCATTATCATTATTATATAAACTACTGTTGCCTATTATGCAAACTTTTGCTACACATATAAAAAGTGGAGAGCTTTGATTTAAAAGCATGTCTGCTTGACTTTCATACATTAAATCATTCATCCATTCATGCAGATACTGAGTGCCTAAACATGGAAGGCCCTCTGCTTTTCAGAGAACTCCACATTGTCTATTAGACCCTATATCGACCCAATTAAACAGTCCTCACATTGAGTACATGTGTTTGCTTCTCTGGCCCTCTTCTGCATAAAAAAGCAGAAATCCTTGAGGGAGAGACTTGTCTTGTTCATCTTCATATCTCCTCCACCTAATGTAGTGCAAGTGGCCTTTGAGGCCATTGCCCCCTCTTTTCCTCTTTCCTCCATTCATCTATCAGGCCAATCATTCATTGTATTTTAAACCCATATAGATGTTGTACTTCATCCCAGAGACTCTGATTTCTTAGGATTCTAAAAGGAATCTGGTACGATCACTCCCCTCCACCCAATCATTGGCCAGTCATGGGTCACTAATATTTAAACAAATAGTACAACATAACATTTTGACTACAATGATAGACATACCCAGGCTGGGCTTCTCATAAGTTGAGGTTTAAGCCCCCTTTTTTTACTTTCTAACGATCAAAATATAAAATAAACATTAAGAAATTCTGAATTAAGAGTTACAACAAACACTAGCTTATTTTAAATGCTTTCATATTAAACACATAAAAATGCAATGATAATTTTTCTACTTTCAAATATAAAAAGAATTCTAACATATTCACGGGATGCTATAGGTTAAGCCTACCTGGAATAGAATTATGTATTAGGCATGGGTATTCCCGTATGTCCATAAGGGGGTCAGGTATGAGGCAACCAGCAGGATTAGCCAAGGGACTACAGACAGGTAATATGGGTGATTCCAGTACAAGAATTATTCTGAGCATGGGATGACATGGGATTGAGTGGTTTGGGAAAATATCTTCCCCTTTTGTCAGCTTCTTGTGATTAATGAGAATGTGTGCTTTCCCCAAGAAGGGGCCCAGAACTAAAACCCATAGTAGTTCTTTGGTGGGTGGGGAGTTTCCAGGCTTGGAGGAAGGAAAGGAGATCGGAGACAGCTGAAAGGACGGCCTGGTTTGGACTCCTTCACTGCAATGCGTTTATTTATTTTCTCCTGGTCATTGGCTTATTATTGATTTGAGACTCATTTGAAACACGCTAACCCAGATTATGGTGATGGAAGGAATAGGAAACGAAGCCCTGCACGCTTTATTAAGTGCCAGTGAAGTATTTGACTTCTTAACTTATTGCCCTTCCTTGATTTGACAAAATGTTTTATTCTTACTAAACATTGATGTATGTATACTTATCTCTTATAGTTTAAAGACACACAGTAATAAAATAGACTGAATCATAAAGAAAGCTTTGTTAACTCTTCAGTTTATGGGATTGTGAACATGAATGAGGTGACCAGCTAATTGGGTTAATATCAAATTGCCAAAGGATGCTTGAAGGTCATTCAGAGCCCTGGGTGGCAGAGATAATTATCAATTGTTATTGTGCTGAAGGCTGGCAGAGTAATGCTTTGAGTATAATTATACAATGCAGATGATGTCCCAAACCCCTTGTTAAATGCCATTTTGCTTTTTTCAGAATCTGATGATGATTTTTACATAATCCAAAATGTCTTGAAGGTGACTCACTATATTAAAAGTATCTCCATGTCCCAAATGTGTGGCAATATTATAGCAGCAAGAAATGCAATCAGAATGAAAGGAAGGAGCTCTGATCTGTACTGCATGGGATCACTACAGATTTATAAAAGCTATAAAGCACACCTTCATTTATGAAGTCTCCATAAACACAGTTCCTGTGAACAAGGATCAAGAACACTCACGAACAAGGCATACAAAGAGTTAAGTCCATGTTCCCTCAACCTTCCCACTAAACTGATTTTATTCATGACAACTCAGCTGGCTAGTTTATTTCTTGATTTTCTTTTCCTTGAGAAACCATATGTCAAGAAGAGAATTACCTGACTCCATCTAGATCAAATTTCTTCATTTCATAGAAAATAATGCCATTAGAAGCAGGTGCAGCAATGTTTTATTCTATTTTATATTTGTCTGAGTTTCTCTCTTCTCAAGAAAATGTTTTGAACTTAGGGGCTAATGGTGGTGCACAAAGAAAACACGTGTTGGGAATAACAAGGCTGAAATTAGTTGTTTTTAAAGGGCATCTTTCCCACTTGGACTTGTTATGAGCTCTATTAACTGGTGTGATGGCTGGTTGATGGTGGAAAAATCAACAAATATGACAAAAACCTTAGTAGTTGGTTTTGTCTTACATCTTTGTTAATGACCAAAAAGGAGCAAATAGCACATGAAGCTGGATGCTATTAATTCAATAGCTTTTGAAAGCCCTACTGAGGTCAGGGAAAGAAATTTTTCAAAGGCCTATAAAACCTAAAAATGACAACAAAAGGTTGAAAAGCGAGAAAGGTGACTTCCCAGAGCTTAAGATCAGGTAACATTCAGAACAAACACTTAACAAAAAGGGTGTTTTTTTAATGAAAACTGATGAGTAATACTCCAGATTTATAATGTGAAGAAAAATTAATGGAACTTGCAATATGACCCAAGGGTGAAAAAATAAAGATAAATTAGCATATGGTGTAATATATGAATTTTAAAATGTGGGCATTGATACAAAATGAAGATATCACCCACAATTATTCTTCTATGGTTCAACACTACACATGAAAGCCAGAAGAATCTGTGTCAGTCATCCATAACACCTATGCTGAAATTTTCTGTATACTTCTGATAGCAACTAGAATTATATCCATGTTTTCCTGTGATGTAGGAGCCAAGGATACAAGTTATTATTCTATCTCCTGGAAATGGAGAGATGAGTAAAACAAGAAAATCCCTGTCCTTATTGAACCTATATTCTAGTATAGGGAGATATAAATAAATAAGTGAGAATATGTCTAGGGAATATGGAGAAGACTTAAATAATGTTAGGAATAAAATTAAAAAATAATAAAATAAACATGTAATAAGTATTGAAAGTGTTGTATTAATTGCATTTGTCTTGAGCCTTATAGATTCACAAGTAACAATACAAACTTACCATTTGTTTAAATTGTCTGTCTGTATAACAAATTACTGCAGACTTAGTGGTTTAAAACCATAGCAACGATCTATTGTTATTGCCCTGCATGTTCTGGGGGATTGCTGGGACTCAGCTGGGCAGTGCGTACTTGGGATCCGTCATCATCTTAGTCAGACTTTGGATGGAGCTGGAACCATCTCTAAAAGGCTTCTGCACTCACCAGCCTAGTACCTTGACTGGGGCCTGTGACAGCTGCATCTCTCTCTGTCCATTCTATGTGGCCGCCCTTGAGGTTACTCAACATGGTGGCTTCACGGTCGTTCTGGACTTTTAAGACACATGGTCTGAGAGGAAGAGAAAAAAACAGGTGGAAACTACATTACCTCTATGACTTAGTCTTGAATTGGTCGATGTCACTTCTCTCACAATCTGGCAATGGAAAGAGTTATAAAAGTCCACCCAGGTTCACAGAGAGGAAACACAGATACCATCACTGGTTGGGAGCAACATTAGCATCCCTTTGTAAAAGGTGCACATGGGATAAGGTATATGTTGTTGCAGTCACTGGAAAATACAATCTGCCTTATCAAACAATAATTGGTACTCTATTATGTACACAGCACGTTGATATGTTTTCTGGTTGATAAACTCAAAGAGATTGCAGCTCTGTAAAGAGAAATAATATCATGTCACAATGAAAGTTAACAAGTTTTATATAACCATATAAGATTATATGAGCTGGCACAAGACTTTGTATAATTTTATATGATGTAATTTCATAGAGAGAATCGATTCCATAAACTTGGAGAAAAAAGGTCATTGTGGGACATTCTGAGAAATTTCACATTGGAGAAGGACTTTTATTCTTTAGACTGGAGTGTGGCCTGAGAAATGGATAAGGCACACTTATCTCCCAGGCTAGAAGAAGAATGGGTAAAGGCTAAGAGACGAGAGCATCCCTGGAAAGTCTGATTTAAGGACAGTAAAAAGATAGGAAAAATTTCCCAAGAGAGTGATTAAACCAATAACAACAACAAAAATCCAACCAGACTAGAACCACCACAAGAAGATGAACACCTAAAATATACATTTTTCATTGAACTTCTCAGTTTTTGTGCATAGAGAGAAGCTGGAACTTTTTGTGACATTTTGCAAAAAAAAAAAAAAAGAACTGGTTTCACACTGAAATCAGTGTGACGGAAGACTGTCCTTAACTTATGCTCATGGCATCTGTGATTCTGTCTTCATAAAGCAGTGAACTCAATTCTCCATAATATAACTTTATATTGTAGGTTGTTCTTTAAGTAAACATCATTTCATATTTATAGCCCATTTTTAGGAGTTTTGCTTAAAGTGGCCGGTGTCTAGTAGTTCTCAACTACTATAGTATTTCAGTCCATTTTTGCAGACTTTGCCCAGTTCCCCCCCAGATTTGACAATGTATCAGAATGGGGCAAGAGGAGTGTCAACTAAATATTGCAGATCAATCTTTGTCACATTAGCCTGACGTTCTCCTCAGAACTATCGTTTAGGGAGTTCTCCTTCCTCTTTCCATTTTTAAACTTTGACTCAGTAGCAGTGATTGGATTCGTAACGCCATGATTCAGCTGTAGCGGCGTTGCCTTTCTTCCCTCCAAGTTCTGGCAGGCAATACTGTGTTATACACTCACACGCATTTTAGTGTCTTCTCTGAGATGAATGAAGACTGGCTACAAAAGCAAATACAACAGGTTGAAACAGCAACACTGTTCCTGCTCCGCCTTCCTCATCTGCAGTGCTTCCCTTGGAATAATCTCTACCACAAACAAGGGCCTTGTGCAACCCTACAGCAGTTGCTAACCTTGCTTAAATGCCACAGCTTCCAGGAAACCTTCTTTACACATGGTCTGACAAGCCCTTCAGTATTCCTAGTGATTTCTTCCACATTTGCATTTTAATGATTCATTCACAAATATTTATTAAGCACTTAATAGATGAAGACACCTTGCTAACCAATAGGTATATAGGGTCAATGGGTAAAGAAACAGACATGGGCCCTGTTTTACAAATTAGATGTGTGGTTTGAGGGAAATAAATAGGAGTTTTATGATGATAAAATGTGCATCTCTTGGTGTCAATATGTATGTGGTGATGGGGGAAAGGGGTTACAAGAATACTCCAAAAAGCTTCTTAGAGAAAATGCATTTCAGCTGATACCTAAAGATACTGATCATATGAGGGACATGATTAGGGTTGGGGTGGGAGAATAGACCTGGAAAAAATTGAAGGAAGGGTATCTGCTAAAGCTCCAGGGAACGAAGGGCTTGGCATGTTCAAGAGACTGAAGACCAGAATGTTTGGAGAAACACGGAGCCCAAGTGATGGGCCAGACAGGACACAAAGTTTAATTTTAACTAAAAAATGCTGCAGAAAACCATTGCAAAATTTTGTGTAGGGATTTTATGCAACTTTAATATCAACATCTATTCTCTTTGGCAGTGTTCATAGTTGTTACTAGAATGTTTGCCTTAGGTTTTTTTTTCTAAGTTAAGCAATTATTATTGTCTTAAGGCTTGGTCGTTACCCACCCATGTCTTTTCGATGATATATGATGGAATCTAGATATTCATTAACTCATTGTCACATTAAATGGAAATAATTAATTTACTGATTTTCCTCAATCTTTTCAATTGTTTGATGGTGTATGTTATCCAGTACTGTAGGACAACCCCCCCTCCCTGCCCAGAAGCTTAGTGGTTGAGCCAACAATAATCATTGCTTACCTTTCACAGTTTCTGTGGGTCACGATTTTAAGAGCAGCTTTGGTTGGTAAGTTCAGGCATGAAGTCTTCCTCGAGGATGCAGTTGACTGGGACTGTGGTCATCTGAAGGCTTGATTTGGGCTAGAGTATCCACGTGCAAGGTGGCTCACTCACATGCAAAAGCTGGTGCTGATCATTTGTACAAAAGGCTCAGTTCTTTTCACATGGGCTCTCCACAGAGCTACTTGAGTGTTCTTACGTCATGGTGCTTCGCCTCTTTGAATGAGTCATCTTGAAGACCAAGATGGAAGCAGCAATGCTTTTAATGACTTAGCCTTGATGAGGTGTGGAATCGTCTGTTGCAAGAGCAAAAATGCCAGGAAGCAAAGTTCTGTGGGAGCCATCCTGGAACTGGTGTCTGTGGGTGGTAAGCACTTAACACTAAATTTGTTTACCACAGATTGCTTAGGAGTCTTCATACCATGTTCTCTCCTCCCTAAACCCATAGTCGCCAGCAGGGCTACAGGTGAAGTTAACTTCTATTGCAAAGGGAATCTGGAGATTCTAAGCCAGGTGCTGTAGTCTGGGCAGAAGCCTACCTCTGGCTGCTGAGTAGGATTCAATCTCTCTTTCAATCTCAGCTCAATGTCCTTTTTGTCACCGTGAGAACCAGATGGCAAACCTCTCAGGAGTACTGGTGGCTTTTAAAGCATATTTACAAGATTACATGAGACAGCATGTCTTTAATTTGCTATTTAACTGAAGAGTAATGCTGCTCTATTTGGAAAATGGTTTTGTCAAGGTACTGGAACAAGGAATAGGGAATTAGGGTTTGTAAGATCAATTTTCTAACTGACTTATGAGTTGCTGTGTACCCTTCAGCAAAGCACCTAATGTGCTTGTCTCTAAAACAAGGATATAAAGAACAAATCCCTACTTCAAGGGAATGCATCATAGTTGAATTCACATAGATGTAATAGGCTTTGAAAAATCTCACAAGAAAAGTACTACCGAATGCAAATTATTATGCCGTAAAGCTCTTTGGGATACAAGGTGCTATGTGCCTGCAAAATATTAAATCACCCTATTTTATATGCTTAGGATTGTTGCCTTTTGATTTCAAAAGTACATCATTTTCTTGAGTTGTGACATGACAAAGGGCAAACTCAAATTGTGTTTTATAAACGATACATTGTTATGGTAGCTCTCTTTCATATAACCTTAAAAAGTAAAAAAAAAAGCTCTGTATCATTCTTATGTGAAACTCACCCCATTATCAAATAACACCATTCAAATATAATAATTGTTACTCATATTAACAATAAAAGCTATACAAGGTCTGTCCAGAAGGTATACAGCCATGTGAAAAATGGAGACATTTATTGAAGATACAAGATACAAGATGCATTGTACACAGGACAACGATGCCGCAGCCCCCTTCAAAGTAGGCACCTTGGGAACTTACACAGTTCAACTAATTGCCATCAGCTGCCCCATCGTATTTTCCTGAATCTCATCAACACTGCAAAATCTCTTTCCTTTCAAAGGTGATTTTAGTTTTGGGAAAAGCCAGAAGTTGCAGAATGCCAAATTTGGGCTATAGGGGGTTTGTCACCTGGGTAATTTGATGTTTCACCAAAAATATTCACAAGATGTGGTGCATAAATGGGTACATTGTTGTGAAGAAGCCACCAGTCATCAGTTACCCATAGCTGTAGCCTTCTTGATCATCCTAATAGTTTCTATGGAGGAGTGTTCAAGCTGAATGCAAAATTTAATGCAAATCCATTGCTTTACTCTCTCAGTTATTTTGAATGCAACGACCACACTGTACACATGCTAACTCAATGGTACCTACTGCCCCCACCAACTAGTACAGTGAAGTCATCATTGTTCATGCATGTGCATTTCAGTCCACTCTCATTGGCTGCCAGGTTACATTGATGTCATGCAAACTGTTCTCATTATATTAACAATGGTTGCCCTTTTCCAGACGGGCCCTGGTATTACATTAATATCCAAACTTTCTTTCTTGATGAAAGTACAATTTTACTAATGATGGAAGTCTGATGGAGGGTTGATGAGGAAGAGAGCTAAACTATGTCCATTATGTGATTAGTATATATAATATGTGATTATGTTATATATATGTAATCTAATATATATAATATTCAACTTCTTCTGCAGTTAGTATCTGCTCCACAACATTTGAGTCAGGGATTATTATATTCAGGTTCTTGAAAATGATTTTGGTGTTGACTTACACAGGAAGGAAAGTGGGAAATGTAGTTATTTAATTTTCTAGAAGTCTTACAAATGATTTCATTATAGGAATTGGTGAAAATACTTACAGGCACGTGAGATCAAGTAAACTGATAGCAAATTTTAGAGGAGTTAAATCTTTACTTTGGAGTTGTATCTCCTTCCCCAAGAAAATTTCTTATTTCTAATTAGTTTTACCTCTGCTCTCCACCTTTCGTAAACATAATCTTGTGTTGTTTCTCTACCAACATCTCTTCCTGAGAAAAGAATTGACCATTTTTTTCCATGAAAACCAAAAGTGACAGAAAACAATTTAAAATATCAGCTCAGTCTGTGGAATTGGCAATTTGAACAGGGATGAAGGGCATATGTGAAGTTGGCAAATGACCCTGATTTAAGGATCACATGGTGACCAGGAGACTTCACCCATAATAAGCATGACTGGCTCTGCCCACAACAAATGTGACACTGATTTGAAATCCTGTGGGAAGGGTGAGAAATGGTGAAGACTCAAATCAGAGAAAGTCAAGTTCATGAGTCAGAACTGCAGCCTCTCAAACAAATCTTATCTTCCATGTATCCTTGTCACTCCTAATGTTTAGGCATTATTATTTTTTTATGAAGGGGAAATCAATGATTATTTCCTTTTATAAAGGATAAAAATGCTCCCTTAATAGAAAAACAGCTGTGAGTTTATTGGTTATTTAATGGTGTATAACAAATTATTTCAAGCCCTTATATTTAAAACAACAGACATTTATTGCTTTTCAGGGTTTGCGAATAAACTAGGTGTTTTTCCTGGCCTGGGTCAAGGTGTCTTGGATAGGATGATTTAGGAGTACCCCATGAACTATCTGGTGGCTGGCGGTAGTTGGTCTAGGGGTACCTCACTTAGCTGTCTGATGGCTGGCTTACTGTTACATGGGCAAAAATATGGATATCTCACTATCCAGCAGGCTAGCCCAGATTATTATTAATACTGTAGAGGTGGAAGTGTTCCCAGCAGCCAGAATAGACAGACCCTCAATGCATAAGCTTTCGCTTGTCACATTTGCTCATTCCTATTGTACAAAGTAAGCCTAAGGCTAAGGGTTGAAAAATTGACATGTATATAAGCAGACCTTTTCTAAATCTGCTAGAAAGAAACAAATTTGAGCCAATGTCATGCAGATAATGGACCTTATCAAAGGACATAAGCCAGTTAACAGATCAAGGTTACTTAAAGGCAAGACCTAGTGCCTTTGAGGAAAACTCTAATGTGGCCACAAATATACACCACGCGTCTTCACCTAAGCCTTTCCCCAAATGGTCAGGGGTTATTTGCAGAATGACAGTGATCTTGAAAAGATAAATACTCAGGCTTTTTTGTTAATATTGCATAGTAGTTTTGAACTTACAGGAATCACTAGACTTAAAAATACCACTCTGGCCAACCGTGTAGAGGCTTTTGGTGATCAGGTGGTCACTGGAGTCTTAGACAAATTGATCCCAGTCTCTCCATTGAGACTTGGAGTCCATTCCTTGTTTTGTATTCCAGATCCAGACTGGTAGGAATGGATGTACTAAGTAATTGGAAGGATTGCCATAATGGTTCCCTAAACTACAGCCTTTTACAGTAAAAAAGGTCAAGTGGAAGTTTCTAGAAATACCTCCTCCCACACCGTAAGCCAAAAGATATATGGCAGGTTGGTACTTCTATAAATGTCTTGATAGATGCAAGACTCTTGGTTACTATCTCAGTTCCATTTAACTTGCAAATTTGGCTAGTAAAAGAGCTAGATGATTTGTGGAAGAGGACAGATTATTGCAGACATAACTAGGCCATATTGTAAATTCACAGTTGTAAACCCAAATATGATATTTTCACTGAAAGAAACAAACAGAAACTTTGGCACCTTGTATACAATTATTAGCCTGAAAAATAATTTTTTTTCTACATTCTTAGTATAAAAGACAATCAGAAATTGTTTGTATTCAACTAGCAAACACTCTGGTGTCCCCCTACCCTCTTGTCTCAGGGTTATGAACACTCTCTTATTACCTCATTATATAAATGAGAGGGGATTGGGTTATTTTTTTCCTTTTTTTCCTCTCCTGGTTTAGGTATTATTAATAAATAAAATTGTATATACTTCAGTGTTTTGTTATATTTAATATTTTGATGTACCTCTACATTGGAATGTGATCACCAAAATCAAGCTAATTAACTATTTATCAACTTTTATTTATCATGATTTGTGTGTGTGTGTGTGTGTGTGTGTTTGGTAAGAATACTTGACTATTACTCTGTAGAGAATTTCCAGTATATAATAGATTATTATTAAGTATAGTCACTGTGCTGTACATTAAGTCTCCGGAATTCATTCATTACATAACTTGAGATTTGTACACTTTGACCAACCTCTCTCCATTTCCCCACCTCCTAACCCCTGGTAACCACTCTTCTACTCTTCGTTTCTATGAGTTCAATTTCTTTAGATTGCACATATAACTGAAGTTAATCAGACTGGGTAGCAGCAAGTATCAAGCACTCTAGGTAACATTAAGTTTTAAGCATGTCAGAGACGGACAGTAATACCTGGGCAATTACTGGGCCAGAAACTTGTTGCATTGGTGAAGTTTCTGAACCAAATAGTCTGGTGCATGGCAGTATATAATTCTAAACTGAGAAATGAGTGTTACCTCCAAACAGTCCACTATGAACAAAGAATCGCATTTCTGTTCTCATAAATAGTGCCCATGATACAAGGAGAAGAGGTTGTGTTGGGTCCTAAAACCATGGACTGCCCCACACCAAGGTTAACCTGGGTACCATCACAGCCAAGCTGCCAAAAGCAGAGGTCACTATTGAGATTATAACACTGTACCATTCTGCGGGGAGTCCAGCAAACTTACAGAAGGCTGTTTAATATAGAAGCCCCCTTCCATCATGGGGAG
>PVKM010020603.1:0-23253 GCA_004027735.1 Carollia perspicillata
CTTTACCACTCATGCCTGAAAAGTTACCTCAAGAGTGATATTCGTGCTCCAGAAAAATAAAACCGAATGGAGAATGAGAAAGGTGGCCATATCCTGACTTCCTTCTGCCTTTAAGAGCCACACTATTGTCCTGATTTATTTTGGATCCTGAGGTTCACGCGATGGCTCTGTCCTTAATTTTTAGAGACGTGCCCGCATCAGCATGAATGTGGCGCGCTCGCTCTCTCTCTCTCTCTCTCTCTCTCTCTCTCTCTCTCTCTCTCCTCCACCCGTCCCTGTTAAAAAGGGCCCGCACAGAAGACCCGGGGCCCGGGCAGCCCGCCCGCCACCTGGATCTTGCGGAAGATGAGCCGGTCCCACAGGCTGTTGTTCCTGACGACGCCGCTGCGCAGCTCCGCTTCTTTCCTCCTGGAGGCGAAGTCCAGCAGCCAGCGCTTCAGCGCGGTGTTTGCCTGCCCGAAAATCTGCCGGGGCGGGGGACATGGAGAGGTTTCACAGTCACTGAGGGGGTCGCTAGAGTCAGGAAGAGAGACGGGACACGTGCTGGGAAAGACGCGGGGACA
Source organism: Carollia perspicillata (assembly GCA_004027735.1). Lineage (NCBI taxonomy): Eukaryota > Metazoa > Chordata > Mammalia > Chiroptera > Phyllostomidae > Carollia > Carollia perspicillata. The sequence continues at coordinate 564 of PVKM010020603.1, forward strand.
CCGGAGCCCCTGCCCTGCTGGCGGGAACGCTATTCGCCCAGCTTTAGAGAGCACACGGGGTCACCAGGTGCGGCAGTCCCGCTCCCGGCGTCCACCCGGGAGAGCTGGGAGCACGTGTCCGCACTGCAAACGTGGCAGCATATTCCTAGTAGCCAAAGGTGGGAACGACTCAAGTGCCCACTGCGGGACGAATGGGTACACGGAAGGTGTTACACCTGAGCCGCGGAACACCGTCTGGCTACTAAAAGGAATGAAGTACACCCGGCTGCTGTGGCTCAGCGGATTGAGCGCGGGCCTGTGAACCAGAGTCACTGGTTCAATTCCCAGTCAGGGCACATGCCTGGGCTGCGGGCCAGGTTCCTGGTGAGGGGTGTGCAAGAGACAACCACACATCGATGTTTCTCTCCCTCTCTTTCTCTGTCCCGTCCCCTCTCTCTAAAAATAAATAAATCTTTTTAAACAAGGAATGAAGCACAGCTACGCCCTACAACACAGAAGAACCCTGAGAACATGTCAGGTGAAAGAAGCTAGTCTCAGAAGTTCTAACACACACTGCGTGACTCCATTCATGGCCAAGTCCAGGACAGGCAAATCCACAGACTCAAGGAGCAGATGGTTTTTGCTTAGTGGTGAAGGCGGGGAGCAGGGTGGGGATGACGGCTACAGGGAAGGTCAAGGGGCTCCTTCTGAGGGGACAGACGCGTCCCAGAGTGGACTGTACGGAGGGTGGTAGAATTCTGAGAATGCACTGAACACCTCTGCATCGGACACTTCAGTGGCTACATTGTATGGAATGTGGATTATATTTCAGCAGAGCAGTTCTTGTAAGTTTTTTCTAAAAGAATCATTAAAAAATGAGTAGCTTCCCACACATGATAGAAGGCATGCCTGCAATCAAAGGGCACTGAACGCCCCGTCCAGGTTCACTGGGGGACACTCACACCACACGCAGCCCTGGCCCTTGCTGCCCAGTCCACGCTGGGATGGCCTCTCAGAGTGGGGCCTGCGCAGTCCCTGCTTTGAGGTGGGCACTTCTCACAAGCTGGCTAAGTGAGTAGTGTTTCACATGTGCATGGAGTTTTCCAATTTATGAAGCCATTCCACAGTTATCCTTCTTATGTGACACAGGGAGCAGCTTCAGGAGACACTCAGCAGGGGCGGGAGGCAGCAGTCCCTTGTACAGATGAGAAACCAGAGGCTCGAAGAGTTAACCATAAAAATAAGACGTTCCTGGCTGGTGTGGCTCAGTGGATTCAGCACCAGCCTGTGAACCAAAAGGTTGCCGGTTCGATTCCCAGTCAGGGCACAGAGCACAGGGCCCAGTCATGCCTCAGTTGGGGGCCAAGTCCCCAGTTCAGGCGTGAGAGAGGCAACCAATCAATATTTCTCTCAGCAGGCAACCAATCAATATTTCTGTCACATATCAATGTTCCTCTCCCTCTCTGTCTCCCTCCCTTCTGCTCTCTCTAGAAATGAATATATAAAATCTTTTAAGAAAAAAGAAAGAAAACCACCTCCACCTTGCACCTGCATTGTCCCTTGGCATTAAGTGCCTGTGTGTTTTCTCTCACATCCTTAACAGCAACCCTGTGAGGCGACTGTATTCTGTTCTGCAGCACCGTGAACTGCAGCTCTGCGGGACACGGAGGACTGTCCGGGTCACGCAGAAGGCCCCGCCTGCGCCTGGTTCAAACCCGCCCGGGACTTGAGGCCCAGCACTCCGCCCCCTGCGTGATGCTTGGGACTCACTCGGTCAAACATCCGGTTCAGCAGTCTTGGGACCACGGGGAAGATCGTGGGTTGAAGCGTCTTGAGGTCATCCATGAGCAGCCTGATATCTCCTTGGAAAAATCCTATCTTAGCTCCGTGGCACAGCATCACGCACTGGGGAGCCAAACACACGCGAGCAGCATGTCAGCACCACAGCAGGGGTCGCACAACACAGAGACAAGCAAGGCTTCCGTGCTAGCATTTCAGAGCCGTTTCTAGAGCTCTTAGAGTTCCTGAATGTAGGCAGCTTAAAAAAAATTGTTCTCGCATTCTTGGGTCACTGAACCCTTGCCATCAACCAGGGTATGTTGGTTCTGGTGAGGATCACAGAGGTTCTGCTATTTTAGCACAAGATAAATAATCTGTCAACTGAATGACATGGTATTACATAATCCAAATATTTTTAGAGACCAGAAACTTTAGGTCTAATTTATTCTCAAAACAAAAACTTAGCTCCTTACCCACAGTCCTAGCTTATCAAAGCCTCACTTTCTTTTACTTGAATCTAACTAAAAATTTCTAACAAGCCACGGAGTACGTTGCGGCTGAGACACCAGCGGCATCTCACACCAGCATGGCTTGTCATTCAGCCGTGATCTACTGCATGACTTTTCTCCGTTGGAGGCAAACTGTGCTGGCGAGCCTCGTGCACCTGGCAAACAGTCTGCCTCTTCCGAATTCCAGAAAGAAAGATTCAGCCCTGGCCGCACGACGCGGTTGCTTGTGCGTCAGCCCTTGCGCTCAGAGGCTGCTGGTTTGGTCCCCGTTGGGCGCAAACAGGAGGCAACTGATCGATGCTTCTCTCTCACATGAATGTTCCTTTCTCTCTCTTTCCCTCCCTCTCACTCTGAAAATCAGTAAACACGGCCTCGAGTGAGGATTAAAAACAAACTAACAAAAAAAGATTCCAAAGACGATGCAGCGGAAGTGCACAGTCTCAGGCCTGAACGCAGAGACCGCTAGAAAGGCATCCCGGGGTTCATCGTTTAAAAATTAAAGCTCAGAGGCTTTTCTCACTGTGGCCGGCGTCCCAGGCATACTCCCAACACTACCGCCAGGTACCTATGATCCATTATCGCCCCATCTGACATCACCTGATAAGATCACAAGCTCTCCTGAGGTGTGCGGGAAGCAGAAGGGACAGAGAGAAGATGGGATCTAATGATCCCTGGTCCTTAAGGAGTGAGTAAGCCCTTCAGGGCAGCAGGCAGCCAATCAGAGGGCGGACCCTCCGTTAATCACCTTTCTGTGGCCAGCACCTAGCGCAGGGTGTGGCGTGTGGGTGGTGCTCAATAAGCATTTCTAAATGAACGAATGGTGCTCGTTTTCCCTAAAAGTATATGACCCAGAATTGTCCAAGAGGGGAGAACAGTGGTTCTCGGCCAGTTTTCAAACGAGGCCCACAGCTGGGTACAGGGAGCCCGGGCAAAGGTCAGCTCAAGACCAGCCCGCCTTTCTAAGATCCTTCAGGACTTCGGTGAGAGAAGTAGTCTTCAGCCAACACGGGCAATTAATGAACAAACACAATAAAAAAAGAGAGACTTCTCACAGAGCAGAAGCCTCACTAGGCTCTATCAGATGGTGTTCCTAAGGTTCCTACTTTTACAGTTAATCTTTCTGGAATCATGTCCACAGGCACATCATTCAAAAGCCCAAGCTTCTAATTTTAAAATGAATGATTGAAGTTCAAGTATCCAGACCCAGATGAAAAGTGACACTCTGGCAAATAATTAACCCTGTTTCTAACCCGGGGCTCGGTGGGCACCGAGGACGGGGTGCCAGTGTGCGCGTCGGACTTACCAGCAGGAGCTGCTCAAACATGTGTGCAAGTGGTAAGTAGGAAATGTGTGTGTCACTGCCATTCAGGACAATCACTGTCTGTAAAACACAAGGACTTAGAGCACAGACAAACGAGCAGGTGACAAACACGCAGCGCAATGCCTTACCTCGACCACTGTTTCAAACATATGGGCAAGAGGCAAGAAAGAGATCAGCACATCGTCTGGGGAGGGGTTGACAATGTTCTGCAAGCGAAGACACCGGCAAGGCAGAGAGGCGTTAAGATCCCAGTGGTTTTCCGCTGTGTTTTAGAGCACACGATACCTGAACACCGAGGGGAAACGGCCTGGGCTCGTGATCTGCCCTCGTTTGTCACCAAGGGATGAACCGCAAAGCAATACTTTGATTAATCAAATAGAGTGGAGGTCATTTCGAACGACAAAGGAAGTGCACTTAGCACGTTAGTCAAAAATAAGGAAAACTCTGCCCAGACTGGGATGCTAAAGTTTCGTGTGCTCTAATCATTTACCATTTCAAAATCACAGTCTCCCACCACCCAGCCAGCTCAATTCCACCGAGAGGTCAGAAACCTAAGACCCAGTCCACCATAAGATAGCATTTTAGGTTGTAAGGGAAAGAGGGGAGGAGATAAGAAACACTGGATTTCCAGGTGCCTTTTATCTACAGTGTAAGTGCATCTGGAGGATTTCGGTTTGATCAGCATCTTTACCAGAAAGGCCTCCTGTGCCCATGAAGAACGGCCTGATTTGTCCAACACGAGCTCTGACCTGGAACTGGGGGTTGCTTCCCTAGAAAACACTGGCTGCGATAGGTCTCTACCTGGATGATGTCTGGACACCTGGTTCCCATTTCACGGCTCTGGGTGGGCTTTAGTTATGGCCAGGCACAGTGAGGGTTTGCATGGAGTGTTCATGCTATTAACGTAAAGAGTTCTGGCCAAAACAGGGGGCTGCCAACAGCAGCTGCTTCACACCAACCAGGAGATGAAGGCACTGTCGGCTGCCTGGGGGTGCACCCACTTCTGAACTCTGCCACCCCTCCCCAAAGCCGGGCAGTCCTTCCTAATAATGTGATCATCGGTGAGAGCCCCGGCCTGGGCAAACGCAGGAGTCCCAGAGCATCTGATGTAGCCTGAACATGCCATAATCCGGGGATAATTTTATGCAAGTATGACCTGCATTCCAACTACTACGTCGCTATGGCAAATGTTACAGAATGAGAAATCAGACTTGATAATATCTACGGTTTTCAATTTTCTGATTTAGTGTAACAAATAATATGCATTAGCATGATTAGAAACTTCACAAAGCTATAATTAACCCTATATGCCTCTGGTAATATAATATTTTAAACAAAGTTCTAGAATCATTTGCCTCAATGAGCTACTGATACATTTTTAGTTTTCTTTGAAAGCCAATTACAAAATTAAAATTTTCCTTCGGCGAGGTACTAATTGCTGACTTCAGTTTGGAAAGTATACGCCCAGAGAGGTATTTGGGACTCAACAGAGTGGGAGTGGGGGTGGGAGTGGGAGCGAGAGTGAAACAGCCCTCCTGCAGCCCCCAGACAGGCCTGCTCCCCAAGCTCAGGAAACACAGGTTCCCACCACGGACAGAACCTGCCCAGAGACGGAGGCAGCAGACTACGCAGCACGAGCGAAGGCTCTGAGAGAAGGCGTTACACCGTTCAGTGGGAACTCCAGGAAAGGCAAGTTTGAAACATACCCTCGGCATCAGGGACTGCATCGTGCCGCCCCCACCCTTCCAAATCCACACACAGAAGCTCTAAGTCCACGGCTGCGTTTGGAGATAGGGCCTTCTGGGAGGTAACTGAGGTTAAGTGTGGCCATGAGGGTGGGGCCCTGATCCAGAATGACTGGGGTCCTTGTAAGAGGAGGACGTGCTGGAAACCTCTCTCATTCTCCTTGTGCACGGGAGGAAAAGCCACACGAGGTGTGGTGAGAAGGTGGCCGTCTACAAGCCAGGGGGAGAGGCCTCGCCAGAAACTGAGTTTGTGGGCACCTTGACCATGGACTTCTAGCCTCCAGAAGTCTGAGAAAATCCATGTCTGTCGTCTAAGCCACTCAGTCTGCGCTCTTTTGCCAGCCCAGGCCAACAAAGACACGGGTAGCAACGGAAGTCCGAGGCTTGTAGTCCTTCTCATAAAAGGGAAGTCAAACGACCATAATACATAATAACAATTCAAAAACCTCAGCAGCATTTGACATTCCCTTGTCAACGTAAAGAAGTGATGCTTCCCACACAGGAATAGTGGGAAAGAGACAGGGGTCAGCTCTTCTCTGTCCTCTCCTGACGAAAGCTGCGCTCCAGTCCAGCTGCCGTCGCTCTGAGTGATCAGGGCTGGAGAGCCGGCCCGCAGTGGGAGCCAGGGGAGCGAGCGGCGTGGGGGGTCAGGCCTTCTCTACGCCTCGGAGAGGCCCCTGCAGCGTGGACCTGGCGTGGGGGCGCTGCCTCTCCCACTCTCGCTCTCGAGGCCTAGTGCCAACCGACCGACGGGCACGAAGGAAGGTGGCGCCGCCCCCACGGCTTACCTCTGTCACTTTCACGAAAGCCGAGGAGTCGCTCACTATGTTCCGGTGGGTGACCATGGCTCCTTTGGGGTTGCCTGAGGGACACAGCGAGCAGAGCGAAGTCAGAGGACAGCGGCTCCGCCCACGGGGCCCGTGGGGAGGAGGCCCGGGGCCCTGCACGCAAGTGGGGCCTCGGACGCCTCCTGCGGTCCGTGCACCCGGAAAGCCGAACGTCGGGGACCACTGCACTCCTGAGCGATCTGCTGTCCCCTCAGGGAAACTGAGCATCTTCAACACTCTTCGTTAAAACGGGCACATTTCAGAGGGTGTGCGGCAATGGGAGAAGAAAACCGGGAGTTTTTTTTTGTAGCTCCGTAAATCACCGGCACACTTCGCCTCGGGAAGATGGATGAAGCGTCACCTCCCATAAACGTTTGCGGAAACACGAGACACGCTCAGATTCTCAGCGTGTCTTGCGGAGTGGCAGGAAGACAGTGCCTGAGCCGCGTCCACCTCTGCTGCCTTCCGTCCCTCCGCCGCTCAGTGAAGTCACCCCAAAAGGGGGGCAGGGAGGAAGCACCTCCGGATACCACTTAGAGGCGAAACTTACCCGTGGTTCCACTTGTGAAACAGATCACCGCAAGGTCTTCAGGGGCTGGAGGCTGCAGCACATTAAAAAGAAGAAGAAGAAGAAGAAGAAGAGAAAGGTGGTAGGAGTCAGAGTAGCAAACCCAAGACTTTCACTCCAAGACGACTAGAGACATGGAGGGTGGGAGGGTCTGACAGGGCAGCTTACCTTGGGCTTCCTTCTGTTGGCTCGTCCCAGGTCCTTAATTAGAAGAGAAAACAATCTTAAATGGGAACATTTTCTAAACGGAAAGAAGAAGGTCACACCGAGACACCGCGAGCTGATTTTACTGTGGGTTTGCTGACGGCTGGCTCGAAGACAGAATGTGTTCTCAATCAAATAAACTCGGGCGGCTTGAATGAACCGGGACCAAAAAACTTACCCACTGCTCTAAGCAGCATCTTTTCAGCTATCTTTTCTCTTACACGAGACTGCAGAAATGGTGTTAGGACTGGCCTTTGACAAAGGGTTGATTCAAAAGACAGGAACCAAAGTCTCTTATGATGGATTTTTTGGTCCCTGCCCCCACTTCCTATTCTGGCCTTTCACAAAACCCAGCTCCTGACGGTCCTGAAAGAACCGCAGAGGCCCAGCACACCCCCATATCGGAGCAGAGCCAGATACGGGATTGCCCAGCTCTGTGAGCTGACGTCTTGGATCCGGAGAGAAAAAGCAGCCTGTGCAAGATTTAACGCCAGCCACGCCAGGGGCTCAGACGCCTGCCCTCCTCGCGTGGAGCAGAGAAAGGACTGGGAACCTCCAGCACAAAACAGGCCGGAATGGACATCTACGGCCACTCTCGCGTGGCCGTGAGGGTGAAGGGCGCGGATTCGTTTTGCGGGCACAGCATTTCCCGACAGCTTATTACCAAAAGCTCATGCGGTGCCATCCGGTTTACTGCAGGAGGCAGTCTCTGTGGCAACAGAATCTATTAATTCTTGAAGTGAGCTATTTATATTTTTTTCCTATTAAAACTGAACAGCTCGAGTGAGCACATGGAGTGCGCATGCCTAGAATTAAATAAAAATTAGACGGGTGTGCTCAAGGCTCAGTGAGTCTCTGTCCAGCAGAGTTTTACACAGTCATTAATCTTAATTACATTTTAAGCTGTATATACAACAGATCACTGATTAAAAAATACGAATACTAGCGTCCAAATTAAAGCCAACTAAGAGCTAAAGCAAGGAGAATTCCACCAATTTTTTTTTCAAAATAATCCTTATCAGATCTAAATCTCCACTCATCTCTTCAAAATTCTTACATAACTTCTTGAGATTTTCAATTCTTCAAAAATCGATAATAAATACAATAAAGCAATAGTGATATGCAATTTACCTTTCGATTTGTTGGCAGCCACATTCACCCAGTTAGTGTGCTATTTGCCAAGGCAGTGGCACTGTCTGAAACCTGCCTCATGTCACGTTTCAGAAAAGCTAGGGCAATCGTAACAAGTTGCCATCTTTAGGCTTCAAATGCCAAGAAAAGAAGAACCGTAAGCAGGAGAAACTGAGTTCTAGTTCATGATCAGCATGCTGCAGTACTCGAGGGTGATAAACTCTGCACTTCCTGAAAATGTAGCAAATGAAAGGTGGGCTGATGACTGAGGAGCGGGTGGAGTGAGGGACCAACGTGCGATCGAGCAAACGTACTGAAGCGTTAGTCGTAGACGCTTGGTGGGTACGTGGCCGTCTACTGCACTATTCTTTCAACTTGTTTTCATGTTTTAAATTTTTTATAATAAAATACTGAGAAAAATGCAAAAATTCCAAATACCAATGTTTACGTTTTTGATCCCATATAAATATATAGAAATATAAAGTTGACCACAAGATCAACCATAAAGCCAGTTTTAAATAAGTCTGTGTGGTGACAGATGACTACATTTTAAGCTATAAAAATGTTCAATCACTACATCGTATACCTGACTCTAATAAAATACGATATTGTATACCAACTATACTTAAATTCAAAAAAGATAAGGCAAGTTAACATTAAAACCAACGGAGATATGAGGTATCAACTAGAAATATACTTCACAATTTTTACAATAAACACAAGCTTTTACGAGGCTCAAAAATTCATTTCTTAAAACCTTAATCTTTTGCTTACAAAATTTTTAAAAACAAAATATGAATCATATTACACAGGTAAATATATAGCAATGGCTTTTATAACTAAAGATTTTAATATAAAGTTTATATTATAATCTTCATTCACTCATCTAAATTTTTTAACCTTAAAATTACTCCTTCATCGTACCATAGTCAAAAAAGACAGAGAAAGTCCTGTGTGTTTGTGTCGGGGGTGGTTTGGGAGGAGGAGTAAAGATGGGGAAAAAAGCGATCACATTCCTGTAATGGGGGATTAAAGTAAAAAAACAGGAACTAAAAACCCAGTTTAACAATACAGCACACCTACCAGCTCTTACAGACTCATGTTCTGCGCTGCATGTCTGTGGGTGTGTGCCTGTGTGAGGGAGTGTGCCTCTGTGTGAAAGCGTGTGCATGTGTGTGAGTGCGTATGTGAGGCAGAAGGCTCTGTTACGACTTCTAAGTTCCCCAGGAAAGGCTCCATAAATCTTTCATTATAGCCGTCAACTCTTTATGGAAAACGAGAAATGAGTTTTGAGCCCGTTTATCACTGTCCCGGGAAAACGCACAGCGTCTTCAGAAAGAGAGCTGCTGACGCCCCGGAGCCTGCTCCGCTCACAATGCGTGCGCCCGGGACCCTCCTCCCGCAGCTGGTCGGGGCTGAGCTCTAACCTAAGGCCTATGGGCAAATCGGCTTCTCACAGGAGCTGAGGTCAAAGGAGCAGCTCAAATAGGAGCCACACTCGTTTTCCTAGAATGGTTACCTTCGAAGTTGTGCTGAACGTGAATCTGAAGGAATGTAATATGAAAATGAACCGAACCAAACATCTCTGCTGGAAATCCACCAGGCCTCTACAAAAGCAATTTGGGGGGATGAAACTAAGGAGGCAGGTGTCCGTACCCGGCTCCGTCTTAGAGACACATCAGTAAGTGAAGAAACACGAACTTAAACCTCCACTCGAATCTGAAGGTCACATCCCCGGCTTGCCAGGGCCCCAGGACCAGCAGGTGAGCGCTGCAGCTCGCTTTAGGAGCTGACTTTCTGCGAGGTGCACGGCACTGACTGGCGCAGAGGCAGCCGGGCGCAGGCTGTGCGGCTGCAGTGGCTACGGCGCCGGAGACGGCACCGGAGGGGGGCCGCGGGACTCACCTCCATGGCCTTCATGCTGATGATCTCCACCCCACAGCTCTTGCCTCGTTCCAGCAGACTGCTGCCGTAGGAGTCCATGACCACTACGATTTTAAGGCTTGGTGTTAACTTGTTTTCTACACCTTCTAGCAACAGGTTGGCCTTCTCTGGCTTGTCAACAAAAACCACAGCCAGTTCAGCTGGAAAGAAAGAGCTACAGTGAGTGATACGCTCTGGAATAGTAAAAGCTTGACTGTATAATTTTTTAACTTTAAGGTTACTTTAAGTACTGCATTTTTAAAATAGGAAGGAAGATGTACATTTAAATATAAACTCCCTATCGAATTAAGCACAAGCAAATGTGCGTTACTGAATCTGACCAGCAGCGAGGCCGGTGTCCACACAGAGACCACGCTCGTACCTTTGTTGACTATGTAAGTGATGGCTTCGGCTCCGAGGGTGTCATAGAGAGGCACGATCACCATCGAGTAAGCAAAACATCCCTGTTCAATGATGACCCACTAGACGGACAGTAAGGGTTGGGGAGAGAAAGCGAGATGTCATCACGGAACCAGTCCACGGAGACCAGCACTCTAGATTTGCGGCAGAAACACCGGGCACTGCTACCTCCCTGTTTGAACATTAACTACTACATGCCAGGCACTGTGAGGGATTCATAATGAAGACAGAATACTAGTCCCCTCCTTAAAAGGAATGGGCCGTCTTTGTGGGGAGGTAACTGGGCTGCCTCTTGTGAGAGCAGCACAGCTCAGACGGATGAGAGGAAGGCAAGGAGACCCCAAGAGCAGGGACTGCAGAATTACAAGCAGGGAGGAGGTCAGTGACCAACTGGCTGGCCTGGAGGTCCCTGCAGGGAGTGGGAAACGGAGGCCAGTGGTGGGCGGGGGCAGGCCCTCGGCTCTGGAGGAGGCTGACCCCAGGTTTCTCAGCAAAAAGGCGACCGTGGGTGTGAGGAAGAGCCATCTGGCCGCAGTGCGCACTAGGGCCTGGGGTGGGGGAAGCAGGCACACCGTCTAACAGGAAACTTGCTGGGCACGATCTCCCCAGAAAAGGAATAATGGAAAGCGACACAGTAACTGGTCACCTGGCCTCCCAACTCAGCAGCCACATGGAAACTCACCCACCTACAAGGCAAACATGGCAAGACCCTCAGGGCCTCCATCCCGTCCGGCACAGACGGGGGCAGAGTGGCTGCACGAAGGGAGCGCGCGCTCACCTGGCCTGCAGCCGTCTTCTCTCCTCTTTCCCCCGCTTGGGCCCAGTTCCCAGCTACCAACAGGGAGGCAAGGCCAAGCCCCTCAGCAGGCACAGTGGCCCGCGTGGCCCTCTCTCCCCTGCCCCTTCTCCTGCGACTCCGAGTTCTCCCATGTTAAAATGCTTCCTTCCCCAGCACGAACATGCTGCTTGGTGAGAACATTCCTTTGGTTTCCGTCAACACTCCACTCAGCTGCCACCCCCAGAAAGTCCTCCTTGACTGAGCTCCCATACTCCCCCTGTCCTCTGTCCACACTCAGCATGTGACAGGGAAAGCATCAGCTTCGGGGGCTGTCTCTTTTTACGCTGTACCTCACGGAGAAGATCCAAGTCACTGCTATTCTTTGGTGCCTTGCCAGTGCCTGGCATATAGTAGGTGCTCGATAAACCCATGCTGAACTGACTCATAAATGTAGGAAGAAAACCATCTCTTAAAGGGATATGTGTCCTGACTGTAGAGTCATAAAGTTCCCCTAAAACACAAATGTTCGGTGTGTCCATCTGAATAGGTTTCTCTTCAAATGAAAGAAATTAAGTTCCACGAGCTACAAATGACCCAGCTGTGGAAAATAATGTTTTTCCCTTAGTGGGACATAAAAATACTAAGAAACCATGCTAATTCACAGAATAGCGAATGGCACATCGGTTGAGCCAGCACACCTTCTGGACACAAGCAGGTCTAAGAATCAATTCCATTTCTTCAAGCCAGGTGCCTGAACTTTTCCAGGCCAGTTATGCCGTTAATTTGTTCTCCGACACTAGGAGCAATGCCTCGGCCAGAGTTACGCAAATGTACTTAATAGCAGGGTGTACAGAAGCACCACGCCCAGGCCCGGCTTGCTGCACAGACTGCGAGGCTAAATGAAGGCCGGCCAAAGTGAGGCGCTTTCTTGGTTGCCCATGGCATTTAAAACTTTGCGACCTGATCAGAGGGGAAAATTAAGCCTTTCAGAAAGAAAATATGAGTTTGTGGCTGAAACAACTGTATCCCAGTTGCTTTGTAATTCATTAACACTGTTTTTCTAATCACAGAAGACTTCTTTGTTAGTTACCTGTTGCAAAGATTTTGTTTGGGAATCTGGTTTAACAAAACCAAATCCATACTCTTTACAGAGTGACTTTTCTTCCACCCAGAGGCTAAGCAGGCCCCGGTTTGGGTTTTCACACCTGCGGCTTTCTAAGGTGTGACCCAAAGCCGTATTCCGGGCAGCAATCAGGCCACAGACCTGGTGTCAGGCAGAGGAAGGCGTGAGCCCTGCGGGGCTCTTCTGAGAACCCTCGAAGCCGGGCCCGGTGGGAGGAGGGCGTTACCTCAGGTCTGTTCTGAGAGAAGATGCCGACGAACTGGTCGGGGGCGGCCTTGAAGCCCTTGTGCAGCAGCGCCGAGCCCACGCACTCCGACAGTTCCTCCACCTACAGAGGGGGGAACCGGACGGCGTCAGGCCGACTCAAGGCCAAAGCCAAGGGGGTGGCAGCCGGAGAGCAGCGCTGCCCAGAGAGGGGGCGCAGGGGCAAACCGGCCTCCTTCAGCGACACTTTCCTGCATAACCGAGGCTTTCTTCACCGGGACCCATGCCTAAGAGGACAGGCCACGGGCCCTGCTGCAGGGCAAGGCACCGCCCGGGGTGACTGCGCGTCAGGATTCGCACCCGGTTCTGCTTCATACTTTGGTTTCGCAAAATCTCATAAAGGCATAAAACAAATCTTGGGACTCAGGAAAGACTTTTTTTTGCATTTTTAAATACCAGCAAAGCAAGCAAAACTTATCATTTGGTATAAAGTCAGAAACAGCAAGTTCTGGGGAGATCTTTAAAAAGAAAAGAAACAAGTCTGATCCACGGGCTCTCTACTTCCATTCTTGGGAACTTATTCCTAGGAAGTAGTTCAACCTTAAAAGGAGGTTTAAAAAATGTTTATGTACAAAGGTATATACACCAAAATTACCTAAAGTCACAAACCCCTAGGGGACAAGAGACCAAAGGCTGCGCGTGGCTCAGTACATGATGGAAGATCTCTGGGAAAATGCCGCATAGCCAGAAAACATTACAATTATGAAAATCATACCAAACTTAAAATATTTGTAACAATTTAAGTAAAAAATAAATACAGAAATGCATAATAAAATTGGCCAGGACTATATACTTGACCCCATCTTCTCCCCATTGCTACCCCAAATTAACCAAAAAAAAAAAGCCTTTTAAATCGTAACATTTGGAATTCTTTTCTTCATTCTCCGTTGGTGGATTCTCAAGAGCACTCTGAATTCATGCCCACACCCTAGGAAGATGAAGCCACGCCTCTTCGTGCCAGAACCCAGTTGGTTCTGGCACATGGGGCCATTGTGGCTCTGCCCAATGAGTGAGCGAGTGCTGACCCTGGAGAGTGACAGGGAGCAGCACGGGCAGGCTTGTCACCGCCTCGCCCTGCGGCTGTTTCACCGCTGTTGCACCACCGCCGCTGCAGCACCCGAGGGACAGGCACCTGTGGCATCCCGAGGTGCTTGCGGAGCTCGGTGGGATAACACACATGCGTCTGCATCCCTGGGAAGAGGCTCCACACCTTCCTCCAAAAGGGGGTGCTAGCCCCCAACTGGGCAGAATCACTGGGGTCATTGGGGAAAAAGTGACATAAACACACAAATCCAAAGTAGACTCCAGGTCGAGCCAGTTCTCACATCCACCAGCCTGCCTCAAACGCACACAGATGGACACCTGCAGAGCCCCTGAGACTGTCGATTCTCCGGCCAGGAGAGAACGGGAGGAACATGGGGACGCCCTGCTGTGTGAGACGCACCGGAGCACCTGAGCCTGCTGTGAGCCCTGAGAGGGGAGACGCAGCTGCTCCCCCAGCCGCCCGCTGCTCCGCAGGCACCACTTGGACTGAGGAGCGGCTCGGGCAGGTGGGGTTGTTGCACTGTGGGACAGACACCCACAGAGCCAGGAAACTCACCTGCCTGTATGAAAGCCACTCGTAGGGCTGGTCCGGTTTACGAGAGCCTAAGCAAGGGCCGTTGTCTGGAAAAGGGAGAAACGGAGAATGGGGTGACACGTGTGCAAGTCTGCTTGTGCTCCCCCTCCTTCTGCGCGGCGTCGGCCCTCCCGTCCTCCGGCTGGAAATGATGGCTTCGGATCGGAAACCATTCCCCCGGGGTGTCGGTTTCATTTCTTTGCTTGTTTATTTATCTCTACTGTGGTTCTTACACCGGGCAGCAGAGGAGGAAAGTGGCAGGAGGCAAATGCGAAGGTTAAGAGCTATCAGTGCGTGCCACGGTTCTAGCTCGGGTGCCCGGCAAGCGGAAAGAAAACCCGTGTTCACTATCCACACTGAAGGCTAGCACGGGGATAAATATAACCACTTACATTTGGGATCACACAGATTCCTTTCTACAAATCAATCCCAAGAGACCTCTATGCTCAGTTTGTGGCTGTTGAAGGGAAAATCTATGTCCACCCGGAAAAAAAGCTGCCACGTTTAGACGATCAGAGCTGCCCACCGGCAGGCACGATTCCCAGCTGGAAGCACGGCTCCGCCAGCAGCGGGGGGTCGGCCGGGCCTCCCAGCTCCTCCCCCGGGGACATCTGCGGGGGGAAGTTTTGCCATGTCCCATCTGACACAGGCATGCACATTTCTGTGTGGAGACCATAACAGTCCTGGCTTCATTCTCGGACCGAGTACCAGCTGAGGGGCTCGGGTGTGGGCTGGGGACCCGAGGAAGGGGAGGACAGGCAGAGCATGGCCCCATCTGGGGCCAACAGGCCTGGGCCTGCACCAGAGTCACACCTTCCAGGGATGCGGGTGCGCTCGGGCTCCTGAGTGAGCGGTGAGGACCCAGCCGGACAGACCCGCCCCTGCACACCCTCTCCCAACTCTCGGGCAGTGCTGACGGGGCCCAAAAGGACTCCGTGGGGCCTTGTTCTCGTAGCTGCGTCACCTCACAGGGGCCGTAATCAAGACCAGGCTGCCAGGGCCACGTCGGTCAGGCCTGGGGGTGCGACAGGCGGCACAGCGACCACCAGCCTGTGCCCCACACTCGAAACTGCTGAGAGGGCAGTTCCAAAAAGTCCTCAGCACAAGGAAACAAAACCTGCAACTGTGCGTGGTGACGCCTGGTAGCCAGACTCCTGGCGGCGGCGGCCACCGTGCAGCGTACCTTAAACTAACGCAATGTCGTACGTCAATTTTATCTCCAAAACCAAACCAAAACAAAACCAAAACCCAGGGCAGACGTGACAAAATACATGGGCCATATGAAATAATATTACTTTATTTCTCAAGAGAGGGAGCTGGCAATCTGTAGCCAGAGGCCAAAGCAGGCCTGCAGCCTGTGTTTGTAAACACAGTTTGTTTTGGAAGGCAGCCTCACTCCTTCATTTACATATTATCTAAGGCTGCAGCTGTGGCTTGCACCAGAGCCCAAATGGTGGACCATATTTTCTGTCTGGCCCTTTACCAAAAAGGTTTGCGGATTCTAGGGCTAGACCTAGAGTGCAGTTAGCCCCAGGCTCAGCCGGGGAACTTGCAAATACATTTTCTACCCAGGCCCTACTGACAACCTTTTGGAGATAACTGGACGGGACAGGGCCTGGGCCCAGCACTTTCCCGAAGCTCCCCGGGGGACGGACGCTGCAGTGCAGCTGGGAGGAGAACGCACGGGGAGGTCAGCCTTCCCCAGTGGCTTCCCAGGCACCGTTTTAAAATGTAAAAGGTTTAGAAACTCTGGGCTGGTTTCTCCCACAGTCAACAAGCCCTAGCTACCTTCCTGATCTAGGTCCTGGCTTCTCCGCTCCTGTGACAGTGCAACCTTGTGGTAGCCCAGAGAAGAAAAGCTGGAACAGAACGTTCCTCTGGGGGGAAAAAAGAATAAAATAACCTGCAAAGCAGCTCCCCTCAATCAGAATAGGTTAAAATAACTGAACCTGTTTTTCTTCATCTTCTCTGAAACATTCATATAAATCCTTCATTTTCCAAGCAGATAAAGTGACCCCCACAAAGTTACGTGACTTGTCTTAACATCGGGGACACTCAGAAGCATAATGTTAAGTCGTCATACTTCTAGATGAGTCCTATCCTGTGCTAACAGTGGAAGAAATGCACTCACATTTACACACATACATATTTTGTGGTTAAGAACACACACACACACATGCATATATATGTTTCATGTGCCCATAATTAGGCTGATCTGCCTTGTATTTATTCTCACAGACAAACCCTGGCCCTGATACTAACTCTGAAGAAACTCATAAAGTCAATAATCCATAGGTGGGTTGCTTTCCCTTGACCGAGGGGCTTAATGAGTCTACCACGGGGGTACTGGGGCAGGCGCGCTGAACCAGGACGCCAGCTTTGCCGGGACCAAACGAGGGTGAAAACGGCAGGCACCGCGGGAGCACATATCACGTGCAACCTAACGTGGGGGACAGAGTCCAACGGCAGCTCAGCCCTGGGGAGATTCCAGTCTAGTGGCAAAAATAAAAGCTAACTGCCAAAAGACTTAAATAACGAAGTGTGGACCCCAAGGGCCATTTCTAGAGAGGAAGAGGGAACGTGCAAACATAAAGAGACCAAAGCAAAGAGGGGGGTGAGGGGAAGCAGGGGGTACCCTCCCCCTTGTTGAAGGGTCACGGGTGAAGCACCTACTGTGCCAGGCTGTGTCAGTGCTGGAAGAAGGGACGCTGCCCTGCTCAAGGGGCAGCCCCCTGACGGGACAGAGGGCCAGGCACCCGCTTCTGCCCCCTGAAGGGGCTGCTACAGAAACAGGTGCAGATGTGGGCGGTGGGGACACCTCAGATAAAGGAAGGGGATGTGAACTGACAGACCAGGAAGGCCTCGCCGAAAAGGCGGAAGGCGACCTGAGTGTCACGGGGTTAGGCGGACCACATCGAGCACCCTGGGCTGGGGGAGGAGAGAAGGGGCGTTATGACCTTGGGGGAGGGGGACGGGCACAGAGGTGTGGGGTCATGGTCCCACGGGCAGAGATAGTCGTGGCTCCGCAGAGAGTCCTGTGTGGCTGGGGACTGGAAGACACAGTGGCTTGGAAGGAGGGCGGGTGCTGGAGGCTGTGGGTCTCTGCTGCCACCGTCACCGACTAAGCAGAGTCCCATTCCCAAAGTGTCGCTTTGCTGACAGAATGTTGTTTCCTTGGGATGTCAGTGTGTATTTCTTAAAATATGAGTCTTCCAATCTGTAAGTGTGAAAAATACTGGACCAGGCCCAGTTACGGAGGTCTCCTGACTGCAGCAGAGGTCAGCCCACAGGAGCTAGTGTGCGTGTGACTCTCCATGAGATACGCGACATGCCACACGTTTGACTGTGGAACCCACTTTGTCACCACAGCCCACATTTACAGGGGCCAGGGAGCTTCGGGACTCACTCTGGAGACGTTATGGGAGCAGACAGGGAGGCCTGAATGATACTAAGTAGGCGGAAGACATAAGCGAGGGCCACTAATGAGCAATGATTTCCACTCAGGAGTGCCACTCCTTCTGAATGGAAATCATTGAGCGTCAGCCACATAGACTCAGCACGATGCTCACTTGACACATGTATGCCCCTCTGGAAACCTTCGTATAAGGTTCTGACGTCATCGTAGAAATACTCCAAGGGCTCATCGCTATTGAGCAGCGGGGACCTCCGGGCGCCATCACTGCCCTGTGGAAAAAGACAGACAGAGGAGCCCATTAGGGGAAGTGTCGACAATGCAAAGCCTGCTGAGCGTGCCCACGATCCCCTGGGCCGTGGCGTGGCTGCCCGGTGTTTGCAGAAGGAGCCGAAGGGCAGGGTGTGTCACCGAGGACCAGTTTTGTGTTGGCTCCTGGAAACACATCATTCGGTTTCACTTCCTTAACGTTATCTATGTTCTTGAGTTTTTATTAGAGTTGGCCAGGGTCTTTTTGAGATTATTCACGCTGTTTTCTCTCTTTGCCAAGGGCACTACAATGCATTAGGGACTTTGGTTTCTCATAGAGCATCTCACAATTATGATCAGGACACAGGACAGGCAGACCGTCTGTGCCCGTGGGATGAGCAGCACCTGCAGGCATGCGGACTTGGCAGGGCAGCGCGCCCTTCTCTCCACGGCATGCCCTTCCACACCTGCTGGCTCGGGGGCACACCTGCTCTGTACCAGAGCTCCTGACCAGTTGCCCGGCCACGGAAGGGGTAGCTGTTCTCACCCACAGAGCTGCTGCGCCCTCGGGTGCCACAGACACACGGCAAGGGGCCCAGGTGCCCACAGGGACACCAGGTGTTCCTTAGAGGCTGAGGAATAAAGTTCAGCTACTACGATGCCAGAGCCTACAATTCTTGTGGGGTTTTTTGTTTTGGTTTGGTTTTTAATTTCAGAGAAGGGGCTTCACATTTGCAACGGTCAGGAAACACTTTCTTGGGGAAATTAGACTCTGACAAAGGACTTCTGGTACCACGAGGAAAGACCGTTCAGAAGCGGGACAGGTCGTTTCTGGCTTGAGGTCTGAAGAGAGGAGGCAGGAAAGCCCCCACGGAGAAGAGGCAAAGGGCCAGGTGTCCCAGAGCAGACGGGCGGTGCCGGCGGGGCCGGCGGAACCGGGGCTGCTGCAGGGGAAGAGCCGCGTTACCTACGGTAACGCCTGCCAGGCACGTTTGGCTGGGTTCCTTTTCTTCTTGATTTTAATGAGATTTCCTCACTCCTCCTCCCACATGCTCTGGCTCGTCCCCTCCAAGTTATCATTTATATAGTGAACATGTTTTAATAACACAGAAGTGTATCAAAGAAAACTATGACCAGCCCGTTACCACATTGGTGAGCCCCTTTCCAGCTTTTTTCTATGCATACACATTTATGTACATCTTCTAGGATCTACTAGGTGCTACACATGTGTATTTAAACTGCTTGACCTAAAACTGCTAATAATTTTCTGGAGTAAATATCTCCCAGTGATATATTTTAATCTTCACATAGTCTTCTCTGTCTTGGCAGAAACTTGCTAACACCTGTAGCTATGATTTGAAATACAATCAGTAAATGCCCCATGCTACTTTAGAAAACAAAGAAGTTATTCTTTGTGCACATAAAGATGGAAATAGAATCATGCATCATTAGTACTGAATCTCCAAGTCTATTTTCTCTTCTGCAAAACGAGGAAGCCATGTGTCCCCATCCAGGGTTATTTTTAGTTAAATGAACTCTCCTGTACAGTATGAATATGCAGAATATCACTCAGACACCCCATAACGTGCCCTAACTACAATCCCAGTCCTTCTTAGCCAGTGTCTTTACTACAAAAACTATTCAGATTAAAGTTCAGAAGCAATTGTGCGACTTTACAGTAAGCCTCTTACTCTTCAGAAGCCTCTTCATCCCAGGAAGCCTCCCAGAGGCCCGTGGGGGAGCAGGAAGAGAAAAGGGTGGAGGATTAAAGGACGGAGAATGGGAAGAAGGAAAAGGCTAAGAGGAGTAAGAGGTGTGCCTATGAAGAGCAGCCAACGGCCATCTGCCTGGGGGGCACGGGCAGCCGGGGGTCCTCCTGACCCTCTGCTCGGCACCTTCTCTGCAAAAGCGACACTGCCCTCCCCGTGCCCTCTGCCGAGCCATGCTGTCAGTTGTCACCTGGGAAGACGGGACTCAGGGGATACCACACAGAGCTTGTTCTGAAGAGCCCAACGTGACCAGAAGAGGAGGGCAGGGAGGAGGTCGGAGTGAGCAGACAGGAGCAGCCTGGACTCTGCGGAGCACGGCTCACCCTGGAGCCGAGGTCCTCGAGGGAGGGGCAGGGGCACACTCGGCCCTGCCCAGGAAGCAAATTCGCCAACCCTTCGCCAGACCCACTGAGTTGGACACTCTGTGGGTGTGACCCAGCAGTCTGTGCTTCAGCAAGAAGTCCACACAAGTGTGAGTGGCATGCAGGGCAGGACAGTGGGGCAGAGGCTGGGGACCCTACCACGCGGGACCGGGACTAGGGCAGGGGCTGGCAGGAGCGGGTAGGACGCAGGCACCAGACTCACAGAGCCCCAGTGAAGCAGATTTGGCAAGTGACTGTGTACAGGAGAGAAGAAGGGGAGAGCTGGAGCACCGAGAAGACGGCAGTCCCATTTTATCACAAACAGAGGGCTGGGGGTGGGGGAGGTTTCAGAAAAGAGGTCAAGCTTGGCTTTGGATATATGGTGACCCTGTCCCTTCGAGACAGGAGGTCAGCTTCCCAATGCCCATTTTGGGAGTCACTGCTCTAGAGGACAATTTGATAACCAACTTTTGGCTAAACAATTCTTTGGTTGGGTTAATTCTCTGGTGGCACGTAACCCTCAGGACTTCGAGGGACATGGAGGTAACACAGTCAAATTAAAGTCAAAGCAGTTGGCTAAGTCCCAGATAAAGCCTTCCCCTGGACAGAGTACCACGGGGACAAGATATCTGTTGTATTCTAGTCAGCCGTCAGAATAATCAGCAGTTGCACTTGGGCTCAGTGCCGATTTAAGGCACAGGAGAAAAAGGGTAAAAGGTCACACGGCCACTTACTCTCTGACTCCGAGAGATGGGTATGAGCGGACCAGGGGGCGGAGACTAAGCAGCAAGACTTGAGCTTTGCAGTGTGCTGCTCTACGAAGCGATCGCGTTCCCGTAAAGAAGCATGGCTGATGTGCATGCAGGTGGCCATTCTGCCTGAGCGAAAACGTTGCGTGTAAATACCGGGCGCGGGGACCCCAGTCCCGGCCACGAGGGGCGGGGGAGTGCCGCTGAGTGCTGGGAAGCGCGTTGGTAGTAACTGGATCCAAAAGTGCCTGCACGTGCTCCAGAAACCGAGCCACTTGGAAAGCCAGGGGTCTTATTCCTGGGTTATTCAAGCACTATTTCTAGGACCACCCGCTTAAATGAAAAAAAAAAACACTTCACATTTGGTTTCCTTGACGTCTGACATCACCTGAGGATTAGGGATGGGGGGTGTCAGTTTTGCTCAAGAAACAGGGTGAGCTAGCACAAAACTCCAATGAAATGTGCAGGAAGTCAGTGAGTGAGACTGTGCATCAGGGATGGTTATGGATCTTTCGTTTCTTCTGCTGTGCGCTTTCCAACCAGGTCGTGCAGCCTCCCAGTTAAAAAAACCGATGGTGAATCAGAGCCCCTACAGCGAAAGCAGCGGCCCCGCGTAGATTCTGCCCCATCTGTGCCAGCCGAGGTTGCCCCTGGGGCGGGCCGGGTGGGCTGGAGCAGGAAATGGAAGTTCCCGTTGCTCTTGGGGACAGCACGGGCGGGACCGCAGCCGACATCTGTGTGTCAGTGGTCCCCAGACCGGAACTCCTGCCAGCATTCGACAAAAGGGAACCCTCCATGTGCGGGTCACTCGGGTCATTTTGTGCCACTCCCATGTCTAAATGCAAAAGGAAACCACATCCTTGAAGGGTTCTAGGGGAGAGGAAGGCCCAAGCTTTGCTGTGGTCTCCTTCCTCTTCGCCTAGAAGACGGGCATCTACAGGCCACACAGCCAACTAACTATCCATCCTACCCCCTTGTTTATTCCCTCTAAGGGGAGGGATGGGGATGCGGTGGGAAGAAGAAGGGACGCAAGGGACAGAGGGAGGAGGGGACAGGAGAGAGAGCAGAGGGGGAGGAGGAGGAGAACCCAGTTTTAAAGCGACTGGTAAGACTTGGCTGGGTTTCAACGTTAAACTCATCTCTAGGGAAGAAATGCAGCAGGTGGAACCATAGTCCTGGGGGGTTCCATGACACACGGGTCACCTTCCTCTTCGAGGAGGTGGGTCCAGATGACTGGTGCCTGACGGGGGTTTTTGCTTCTTCAACAACATCCCCCCAATCCTCTGAATGCTTTTCCTTTTCCTTTTCCAGCTTCCAACTTCCCGAGCTCCATCCCCCGCCCCGATCGGCAGATTAGGGAAGGGGAGGCTGGCAGTGCTCAGCAGTCTCTGGCACCTCCCCACGCCTGCCATTTAGAATGCAGAGGCCTCCTGCTTCACCTTGGAGGTGAAGCCTGCGGGAACCGGGGTCTAGACCGGCTCACGTCGGTCATTTTTCATCTGGTGCAAGTAGAACCTGTTTCGGGGGTCTGTTTTTAAATGTCAACAAGCATGGCAGCACACGTCTCGGTCACTTATGTGCACACACACTCTCCGACCGACGAAGCCCGGGAGTGGTAGGGTCATTTTTACAAAATGGCTTGTGTTTTCAGAGCAGCTTGACAGTGAACTTGGACTTTTCTTCCCAGTTAAAAGAAACCCGGAAACAATTTTTCTGATAAAACAATCACCCTCCCTCCTTTGAATTCTTAGAGGCTTCTACTTGATCCTTCTGTGGCCTGGTCTTGGCACAGGGCTCAGAAACCCTTTCTCTGGGCCTCTGTGATGCCCGCCCCTCACCTCGCGGCCCACCCACCCTCGGCCAGGGCCCACGACCAGCGCAAACCTCCTGCCGCCGCGCTCGAGTAAGTAGTCACTTATAGGTTAGCAGACAAGTCCAACAACACGTGGAAACTCAATTG
>PVKM010020604.1:0-23256 GCA_004027735.1 Carollia perspicillata
TATGAGGGGCGGAGCCGTAGGTGTTCACCAGGGTGGGGCAGCCTAGTCGCCAAGTTATGACGCTGTCGGTCAGGTTGAATGGTTGTCGACTTCCGTATTTCAATTTTCTGTGTTCTGGTTGTGTTATTGTTTATAAATATTTGTTGTCCTTAATCTTGGTTGTGAGAGGAGGTACAGTATTTCCACCTACGCCTCCATCTTGGCCGGAAGTCTACTTTTATATTTTTAATTATAGACTTGCAAGATTATAGACTCATAGAAGTTACAAATATAGTACGTAGAAGTTCTGTGTACACATTACCTTACCTTCCCAAAATGGTGACAGGAGACTAATTTTTAAATTATTGATGGACCTTTTTGCCCTTTTCAATAATCCTAGTTTTTTTTTAGATTTCTAACTTTCTTTAAAGAAAGGACACCCTTACTATACCTGACCCTCTTTATCTTTCAGAATCGTGAAGTGTCATGTAAGGATCCTCATGTCACTCTTGCATTAGGTCCAGTATAAACGAGTGCTTCTTCATTCTCCCCTTCTCCAGATTGTACTGTTGATTGGAAAAGGATTGCATCTCATCTGCTTTCCTGTCATCTTTCTCCCCAGCAATCTAAAAGATATATAAGCCCCACTTTACTCCTTGTACTGAAGAAACATATTTAGTTGAATATTCAGATTTCTTGTTTTGAGTTTATGTTGGTGGTGTTTGAAAACTTGAGATTCGAGATTTTTAAAGCACCCTTTCTTATTTTTTTCTTTCCTTTTAGCCTGAAAATGAAATTTCTTCAGATTGTAATCATGTAAGTATGACTTTTTCATAATTCACCATATGTGCTTTAGATATATGATGACAAGTTTTGGGATGCTTTTCCTGTTGCTCTGGGAAGCATTATATTTTGTAAAATTCTCTTAATCTTAAAAAGAGGGTGATAAACCCTGTTTAAGGGCCATGGTAAATTTACAAATACTCCACTGTAGAAACCAGCAGGTTCTGCCCAATAATATTGCTATACTTAAGCTTAGATTTTCCTGTAGCTACCATAGGAAATAGTCATTTCTGTGCTTATCAAGTTTACAATTTAGATTTCTGTATTTTAAGGTGGTTTTGTTTAGTCATCATAAAGTCATTTACTAGTTGCAGAAGTGACTAATACGTTCCTCAAAACCTAAAATATTTACTTTCTGGACCTTTGCAGAAAAAGTTTGCTGAATTCTGCTCTGGCTAAAAACAGGAATATAAACAAGAAAAATTTACTTACAAAGCACTCAGCTTAAAATGCATATGTGCTTTGGTCCAGCGTTTCTTACTTCTTAGAATTTATGTGTAGTTATACTTAAAAGAATGGATTAAAATGTGTCTATAAAAGGATATTTGCTATGACATTATTTATAAAGAAAAAATTAGGAAAAAACTTCAAAATTCATCAGTTGACTCAATTTGGCAGAGGAGAAGCTCAAAAAGAAGTTGATCTGTGCCTTACAATCCCAAGGGCTGGAGAGTAGGAAGGATATGAAAGGAAAGGGACAATAGTATACAGAAAAGGGGACAGTTGGTGTCATAGAAAAGAGAAGATTAGGACACAGACACAAAGGTAAGACATGTGAAGATACAAAGAGAAGATGCCCACCTACAAGGAAAGGAGAGAGGCCTCAGAAAAAAATCCATACTGTCAACACCTTGATCTCAGACTTCCGGCCTCCGAAATTGTGAGCAAGTAAATTTCTTTGTTTAAGAAATTTGTGATATTTTGTTATGACAGCCCTAACAATCTGATATGTGGGTTGGCATTATAATTTTTCCCGTAATGGAACAAATTTTAAAGATTGAATAACTTCCCACGTAGTAGGGAGTTCAGGGATGAATTCATATCATTAAATAAGAGATAAGATAGTTATGAACGATTTTTTGGCCATTGAAATTGAAAATGTCAATGCAATGGACAAATTCCTAGAAAAACAAACTTACCAAAACTAACAATAAGATGCTGAAAATCTGAATAACCCAGTGTTTATTTTAAAACTTGAATCTGTAAATAAAAATCTTCCCAATAAAGAAACCTCCAAGGCCAGATATATTTACTGGTTAATTTTTACAAAAATTTACGGAAGAATAACAACAGTCTTTCAGAGAATAAAAATGGGGAAACATTCTCCTGTTCATTATGGGGCTGATGTAACCTCACTATCTCCTCACAAGGATATAACAAGAAAGGAAACACCAACCAGTGTCACTCATGAACCGTAGATGAAAAAATGCTAAGCAAATTAGTAGCAACTTGAATCCTGTAAAATATAAGAAGGGAAATACATCAGGACAGAATTGGTTTTACTCCAGAATTGAGGTTAAATTTAATATTTGGAAAATTGATCTCATTGAAGAAGAAAAATCATGTTATCTCAATAGACACATTAAAAAGCATTTGATTAAATTCACTACTAGTTTTCCTGAGCTTTTATTATGGGGAATTTCTGACATGCATAATTAATTAGACTAACCCCCAAAAGCTGAGCTTTGGGTTAGACTTTTTGGTTTAAGCAGAATTTAGCTTCTACTACATATTAATATTTTCTCTGAAAACTTCATCAGGGATTTTGGGTTTAATTTTTTTCTTGACATTAAAAAAATTACCCCTAAGTAAAAAAAAAGAAAAAAGGGTGTCTGAATGAATGGTAGTGTTTATTTTGTCTGTACCTTTTTTCCTTTTGCCTATAAATGCAATGATATTTTCTTTTCTTTTTCTGTTCATTAACTGAAATGTGAGTATGCTTTGTCTGACTCTGTACAATGAACTATCATCATTTATTGGTGTCATAATTTATTATAATTCACTTATATTTATCATAGTTGATGGTGTCATACGATTCTAATTGAAGTTTATTTGTTTGGTTCTCATACCTAGTTGTTATGGAATTATAAGCTGAACCTAACTAAAGATCCGAAATTTGAATCTGTGGCCAGAGAAGTTTGCAAATCTACCTTATCAGAGGTAAGTTGTAAAAGAATTTTGTGGGTATTTAATGTAATTTAAGAAAACATTATATCTCTTTACCCGACCAGTTATTAAGGGAGGAATGACTCATTCATTTACTTTATTTTTCTTGGAATTCACATCTGTATTGGTTGAGAGACAGGCTGAGAGACAGGCCCAGCGCAGTGTAATTAGACTTCTTTTTGTTAACGTTCACCTACACTTTGCAGTAGGCTGCTGTTGATGCAGACAGGTTGATAATCAGGCTCTGTGGGTGCCCAGAGAACACAGCTGCTTCTGTCATCAGTGCTCCCGTCGCACATGTTCCAGTCTGCTTATGTCTGAGGCATACAAAGTGGTTTCCCCAGGAGGCTTGCAACTCTTTCTAAATATTTTGACTGTACAGTTGGATCAATTGAACCACAGGGGAATATGCTTCAGATAGGAGTTAGTATTAAAAAGGAGTATTAAAAGATTATATAGATTGTTATAAGTGGATGTTGAATATAAAGACAGAAATAATTAATGAACATGTGTGGCATTGTATGGATACTAATTGGGGAAAATTTTGTATCATTTCTCTTGGTTTAGTGTAGAATATCGTATTTTTCAGACTAGAAGGCACACCCCCTACCATTTGGGAGGAATAATGGTTGTTAATGCTACTATTGAGTTCTGTTTACATTTACATTGGTGATATATTGCGCTATTAAATATTTTACCACATTTTTTTGCTTCAAAAAATTTTTTTCCTATTTTCCTCTAAAACCTAGGAGCGTCTTATGCTCTGAAAAATACGGTAACTAATGTTAGTGAAAATTTTGGTATTGAAATTTTTATTTTATTTTATTTTTTGTAACAGTGATAGAAATTCTGGGAAGACAGATTTCTGTATATTGAAGTGTAAGAATCACAAAGCACACAGTTGTTATTTTTCCACCTCAAAGTTGACAATCATAGATCTTGCAACATGTAGATCTGTCTTCAAACTACCCTATTTGATGACTTAAGTTGGGATCATTTTCTTATTTTCTCCTGAATTCTTGAGGAAAGTCCTACTCCAGCCAGATCAACCCTCAGCTTGTGATCCTCCTGGAAGTCATTGTGGGATCCTGCAGAACTTGTTTCTTCCTCAAGCTTCTGATCTTGGATCAGATATGTTTTTTTCTTTTTTTTTTTTAAATCCTTGCAGGAGGATATGTTTATTGATTTTTATAGAGAAAGAGGAAGGAAGAGAGAGAGAAAAACATCGATCCATTCCCTCCTGTATGCACCCCGACCGGGGACTGAACCCTCAACCTAGGTATGTGCCCTGACTGGGAAGAGAAGCCACAACCTTTTGATGCACGAATGATGCTCCAACCAACTGAGCCACCCAGCCAGGGCTGTTTTATTCTTTTATAGCAATGACTCTTCTTCATATTACCCTCAGGCTTCAGAGTAGAATAGCATATCTTTGAAACGTTGATCTTTAGCTTCTAGTTTCAGAATTCTTAAACTCCCTTGGCTAGCCATATGACTAGCTACACATGCCAGTTTTATGGCCATCTGGGAATTTAGTTCAGAGTATATGCAGATTTATCGGAATGATTTCACTCTTTGCTTATTTTATTTGGACAGGATGTATATGGTATCAAAGGTTTTAAAGGAATGAAGATAGGTACATTTGGAATGATACACACAAACACACACTGACTTCCTTATAATGCACATGTAATGATGGCCAACTCGTAACATTTTGGAGTGTTGTGATTCTGTAAAAGGTTCAAGAATTAGGGCATTTCTCCCTTCCTAGAAGGATATTATACAGGAGTCAGGAAAATTAAATATCAGGAAAAATATAATTGTCAACTAAATATTTTATTCTACATCTCCTTCCTGTCTTCTTTCCTAATTTTGGAATCCTACTTCCAAGGAGAAAAACAACAATGCACAAATACCTGCAACTGCAAACCAAATTTTTTACCTACTTTCCATGATTAAACCAAATACTGCCAGCTTTTCTCCTGTCTTCGTGTCAAAAACAGAGAGACAGGGGGAGGGCTGGATGGGTGGGCTGGGCTGGGAGTAAAAGACAGAAAACTGTACTTGAACAACAATTAAAATTTAAAAATTATTTGTTAAAAAAAGCTCCAAAAGAAAAAAAATAGAGTGGATCTGCCCCCTGCCACTTCAGAGTTTACTCCCATTCATAAATATGTTGATGATTTAATGCTGTTTTTTGCTATTAATCTTAGAATTTTTTTTCTGTCATAGTAAACTTCTGTCCAGTAGAATGGTTGAAGAAAAACATAAACTTCTCATTCAAACACTATACATCCTATTATAATTGGCAGTGAACTAAAATACAAATAGATATTACATTTCTGTGTTTCAATAAAATCTCAAGTGATTAGAAGTAACTATACATTTAATTTCTTATTGGAGCTCCAATTCAACTTGTAGTCTTGTGTTTTCTTCAGATTTTTAAACTGCCAGTTCTCCAGTATTAGAATCTATCTGAAAATTTTTACTTCATTAAATTTTCAAACCCAGGTGTCTGCCAAATGCTGAAATTTTCAAGGAGTTATTTCTCCTTTTACTTTTCAAACTGAATTCTGTTTTGCTCCAAAAAAAAAATCCTTCTCTTGGGAATATTATTCATGGCCAACTTTTTAGTCATCACAAAAAAAGAGATCAAGGTTGGCTGAAAGAATTGCATTCATCTTGACTGTTGAAGATCCATGCATCTTGAAGCCAGTGTGAGACTATTTACTTAAATTCCAAAGTTTGCTTCTTTAAAAGTAAACACAGTTTTCTGTCTTGAACGGAGTCTTTGACTTGGTCTGGAGTTAGACCTAAAGAGACCCAGTGGCCTAGAGGCTAATACGTGGTATGTCCTTCACCCAGCATCCTCTTCGGAAAAGAGGTTGTATTTGTTTTGCCCTATATACACATTTACATTAGGTGATGTGATAGTGGAGAATAGTCTCCATTGTTTTTTTTTTTTTAACAATAAAACCAAAAAATTGCCTTCTCATTTATATTCAGAATAAATATTTACATTTGGTTCCTTTCTCTTCTCAAAATTACTATTTTTGTTTGTTTTTAATTTATCTAAATGCAGTAACAGGCTTTTTCTAAACAACCTTCTTTGCTTTGTAATCCAAGCTTGTAACCCTGTAAGCAGATTTGAATATAAGCATTTTTGGTTAGTTTGCTTCATTAGCACTTGTGGTTTGATACACACTTTGCAGGACCATTAACCATGTGAAATCACTGTGTGCTTGATCCACTACATCTTATGTTGAAACCACATAAATTAGATTTGCAGTGGCCTTCCCCTTTGCAAACTTCTTGCCAGACTGCACTGAACATCACTTTAAATACGATTCCATTCCAGACCACAGTGGTGAGGCTGAGATTTTACTAAGCTCAGAAACACATGTCCATATTTATAGTTAATTCAGAACACATTAATGTCATATCAAGAAGTAATATTATGCCTTTCCTCCCTCCTCCCTCCCCTTGCCCTTTAGGTTTACTTAACAACAGTAGTTTGCTGTGTAGCTGGGCTTGCAACCTGACTTCAGTTCTGCACCTGTTTTCCAGACCTGTTCTCTAGATTAATCTCCTTGCTATCCATTGCATTCTTTGCATGCATAAAGGAATTTCTCATTAGAACCATTTAGAATGTTAAAAGCTCTTTTTAGTTATATTTCAATAGAGCCGAAGTTTTATCAGCTCTTTTTACTTCATTTGGACATGAGTTCTGTCTAGAATTTGCGTATATATACATGTATTTTCTTGCAAAACATATTAATCAGGTATTTTCTACAGAGCACAACAAGCTGAGTAGGCGAGACACACTGTGAACATGAAAATGTCAGGCGTTCTTTTGTAACAGTTGTTTGATGTGATCCTTGACTGGTGTGGTTCGGTTGAACATCATCCTGCAAAGCGAAGGGTTGCTGGTTCGATTCTCAGTCAGGGCACATGCCTGGATTGTGGGTTTAGTCCCCAGATGGGGGATGTACCAAAGGCATCTGATCGATGGATGTTTCTCTCTCACATCAATGTTTCTTCCTGTGTCTTCCTTCCCCTCTTCCCCTCTCTCTAAAAATAAATAAAGATAAAATCTTTTTAAAAAGTTGTTTGATGTGAGAATAAAGTACTTTTGTAAGACAGCCACTTTGTTTTGAACAGATTAAAGAATGTGCTGATGAACCAGTAGGAAAAGGTTACTTGGTTTCCTGCTTGGTGGATCACCGAGGCAACATCACTGAATACCAGTGTCACCAGTACATCACCAAGATGACGGCCATCATTTTCAGTGATTATCGTCTCATCTGTGGCTTCATGGATGACTGCAAAAATGACATCAACCTTCTGAAATGTGGCAGCATTCGGCTTGGAGAAAAGGTAGGTACTACACTGGCTTTACCAAAGGGGTCTTATGAACTTGATAAATGAAAAGAATTGTATAACTGGCATGGAAAAAATTTAGGGCTTCAGGTAGCCTTAAAGTTGAAGTCCCAGACAGCCCCAAGATCTAAGGCTAGTTGAATGCATTTCATCTGTTTGTGACAGAATATTCCAAAGGTACGGAGAAGTAGAGGAATTAATACCTGCCACGAGTAGTATTATCTTCAAAGTACTAAACCACTTATGCTGGTTACCTATGACATTCTCTGGCAAAACATTTTGTAGCCTTATGGGAATAGTAGTTGGGTGAGGAGAGACTTGAGTTCTCAAAACTTTGTCTGCATATACCTCACTGTTGCCATAAAAAAATCACTCAGCACACCAGTACAAAAGAGGATATTTAACTATTAGAAAATTTTAAGTTATGGGAAAGTACTTCTAGTTTGTCAGAAGAAATGTGATCTATCACCTTCATCTCAGAAGAATTAGTTTTAGTGAAGACAGGAAAGAAAATAACTACCTACCTGCTAGTTACTTCTTCCTTTATTATATTTGATCTTATTTTTTTCCTTAAAGTCTGTTGTCTAGAAGTTCATAATGGAGGTTTAACCAGGTTTATTCTGAATTTGTTTGCTAAGAAAAAATGAAAGAAATTCCTGAGAAGTAATAAGTGCCAGTGGGAGAAATGGTCCAGGGCATGCAGATGGCATTAGCTCTTAATTGCCACTGTTAATTAGTCTGTTTAGGAAACATGAAGAAAAATAAAATCCATTTGTCTCTTTGCTGCTGTTTATTCTTTGCACCGTGCTTTGCAGTTTTCCCTCACGGAGGAAAGAGGCCATGATATGTCCAGAACCGGGAATTCCACACACCAGTTCCAGTGAAGGTTTTAGTGCTGGTTATTGTCTGGCTGTCACCAAGTACCCTTTCCCTCACACCAGCACAGGCTCTGGCTCTTTCATAGGGCACCTCTGAGTTATCTTGAGAGCACTGTGAACTGGGCATACAGCTTTCAGGCAGCTAAATAAAGACCAGTTTTAATAAAGAAGGCAGATTTCCCCCCCTTCCCAGCAGATACTAGAAATGTTACAAAAACACTTAAGTCACCCTGATAATTCGGGAAGCTCCTCTGGTTTATTTAGGGTCTTGGAGATTATACTCAATTCCAACCCTCACTCTTTTTAAAATCTTCACATGAGTGTTCCAGACATACTTTTCAAAAATCAGCGATGGC
Source organism: Carollia perspicillata (assembly GCA_004027735.1). NCBI lineage: Eukaryota > Metazoa > Chordata > Mammalia > Chiroptera > Phyllostomidae > Carollia > Carollia perspicillata. The sequence goes on from PVKM010020604.1 coordinate 8,603, forward strand.
ACTTTTTCATAGTTGTAATAAGTGGTCTGTGCCATAGATTCACCTCTCTCTGTAGTAGTTCCTCCCTATGGTTCACCTCTCTTTGTGGTAGTTCTTCCCTAATGACTGCCAAGATAATCTCTAGTTCGATTCCCACCAGCAATCTGAATTGTCAGTGTAAAACCTGCTTTCAGTAGCATGTACGAGTTCAGTCTGCAGTGACTGAAATGATTGCAGAAAATAGTAGAGCCAGAGCCCAAGGACATGACACGGAGGGTTTTCAGCTTTGTTAAAATAACAAAAGATGTTTCTGTGGACCATCAGCATGCATATTTTGCTCATTTTTATCTTTTACTATACCTACCAGTTAGGTGAATTTCTGTTTATACCAGGCACCCCAACTGTGGCATCAAAGGCTTTCTTGTATTTTGGGCACAGGAACGTGACTCATGCCTGCACTTCTGAAAGCGTGTTCCTTCCTGTATAATCCACTCTGGTGCTACAGCCAGTTTTAAAAATGAGGAAGCATGTCCTCAGCCCTTCTTTGCCTTTTCTAACTATGGTTTACTTCTGTGTAGCTACTTATTTAGATACGAAAATTATCCTGGAAAATAATGAGTCGGCTCCTGACCACAGAAGAGAACAGGCTCATCAATTTCAAATTTGTTGCCACTGAAGCTTGCAAACTCCTCTTTGGCTTTGAATGGACCTGCTTCAAAGGTCAGAGGAGAAAGGGTCATGGTTAAAACCTATTTGTACCCTCCTCTGTATGAGCATATAAATATCATGATTTCAAAATGGTGATGATTTTTTAAAAAATGTAGAACCAAAAACTATATATTAATAAGATCTTTAGAATTTTCTAAATGGATATTGTTAAAATGAAAGTGCGGATCTCCAAAAGTAAAAGTGTAAATGATTTACAGTCATCTAAAGAGAAAATAGAATGTGGCGTCCAGTATAGGAACTTAATATGGACATGAGCCACATTATTACTACTTTTATACTTTCCACTCAGTAATTACATCATTTTATCATTGCCTGCTTTTAACCAACTACTTTGAATACTTCAGATATTCCTTTTCTCTTTATGTAGTGATACAGATCACAGAAGATATAAAAAACATTGAAATAGAGAATTTATAGCAGAGATGAAAACTGAGTTCTTGCTTGCCTTTTTGAGATTGGTTTAGTGTTATCCCTTTCTGTTCTTAAAAGTGCAGGGGGAGGTGGCAGGGACATAGTATATGGGAGAGAAAAATACTTTACTTATCAAACTGCTAAAAATTGATCAGGATACTAGGAGTGATTTTAAGACAGACATTTGTCTTACCGTAGTGGAATTTTAAAAACTCATGGTAAGTCCACTTACAGGATTATTTGTTTTTTATATCGTTTGCTGTATTAATAACTTAATGTTTTTTAACCTAAGTCATTTTATTTTCTTGTAGATAATGTGCTGGTGTATAGTTCACTTCCCTTGCTTTCATATATATGCAATAATTAGCCATACAGTTTTCTTTGTCAAATATTTGCATGCACTATGTAACTCAAATGGGCTGAAATAACAAGCTCAGAGACTCCGGGGAACTGAGAAGAATTCCTGAAATATCTTTATTTGAAAACAGCATCTATCTAAAGTTACGATGAATGAAAACATCTAATGGAGGCCTGTTATGGCCCAATGCCAATACGTGGTGCTACAGTTGGTATGATTAAAGTTAAATCTCAGAACCTTGGGTGGTCTCAAACCATGATGATGCCTTCTTAGATCCAATAAGAAGCAAATGTGGACCTATTATAAGATATAATAGGCTTAGTTAATCTTACTAATGGTATATTTAAAATAGTTATAAACCCTAAGTATATGGGGAAATATTTCAATTCATTACATGGAAATCATTTCTTTACCCTATGAAGCCAGGACCAAATACTGAATCTAAATCAAGTTTGATTATCATGCTATTATTTTTCAACCTCTTTTATATGATTAAGACCTAATTGCTAGCAGCCATCTAAGTGAGTTATGGGCTACTAAGATTTCATATAGGACATATTTTTATAACATAAAGCCCTATTTATAATAATCTCTTATATACTGTGAATAATATATGACCGGTATATTTCTGTTCAAATCTGTTATCATACGTTTGTTTTCCTGTGGAAAGTGGAAATAAGCAGGCCTTCCCTAAAGTGGGTCATGGACAGATTTGAATATCACTCATAACTTAGGAAGAAAAAAATAAGCCTTACTCTCCAAAAAAATTTTTGGTCATCTCAGGTTTCCAAGCATTAAATAGAACTAACTATTCAGCTGGTGAGAAAAGTTAAGACATGAGAATCTGCTGGTATGCTGTGCTTCCTAATCTTTTTGGGGTCAGCAAACCTTTTGAAATTAATGAAAACTATGAAATTTCCTTGGAAAAAATATACAATACCCACCTACAAATTTTTGGAGGTTCCTAGAGCCCCAAGGTCTTAGCAAGCCACATTACATTCTGCAACTCGGATGAACTGATGAACTCCTCTAAGCCTCTGTTCACTCATCTGCACAGTACGTGCCACCACTCTTATCACCACTTAACAGATATGTTAGAAGAGAACATGAACATTTTCATGGGGCTACTTGGAACGTGGTGTGCTGCAGAACAAGCTCTGTTACAACAAAATAGAAAAAAACTATACTTCTTTTATTGAATTGAAATTTTGCTTAAAGTAGATGTTTGCCTGTCTGGTTTTAGGGGTCTTTTTATTATGTACAGATGACTCCATATACAGGGTATCATACTATAACAAGATTTTATGTGTGTGTATCTGTAAATAAATGATAGCACTATATTTTCTGCTGCTTTGTTTTGCTCTATTAAAGGTTATACCTCTCAAGTAATTGAAGCATATCTTTTGAGTATGAAGATCAGGATTCTTGAGTAGAAAATATTCAGGGGAAATTTCTCATATTTTGAATGAATAAATGACTAAAGAAATCACATCTGTCCAGACCGGTAGGAGTGGCAGAGACACAGAATGGAATGGTCCCACATCCACATACGGAAGGATAAAAATTCGGGAGGGATATCTTGGTAGCAAAGTGTCCCAGCCCCACACTAGGCCCCTCAGCCCAGGGTTCCAGTGCCGGGAAGATAAGTCTGCACAACTTCTGGCTACAGAAACCAGTGGGGATTGAATTGGTGGAAGAAACTTCTGGAGTCCTAAGCAGTTCCCCCTAAAGGACCTACACATGGACTTACTCAGACTCACTCGCTCTAAGCTGTAGTACTGGGGGAGCGGCTCAGAAGGTACCATTGGCATACAGGGAGGAATTGAAGTACCTGGCATCAAGGAGGGAGCTGGGGGACAGCTTTATCCCAGACAGAAATGTGGGCAGAGGTCATTGTCTCTTTACTGAGCCCCAGTTCCTCCCCCTACAGAGCTGGCAACAGGTATTATATCTGAGTCCCCATCACCCTGGATAACATTGTTCGCCCTGCCCTGGACATCCCCTGAGACTTCATCCCACCTAAATTATGGGTCCACCCAAACTGTTAAGCGTGACTTTTCCATATAAATGGCCAAGGCTCATGCTTCACAACTTCCTAAGTCCTATCAAACAAGCAGCAGCCAGCCTCAGTAAGCCCCTAGCCTCTGTACCTCTTGCTAAGTGATCCCAAGCATGATACTAGCAGCAGGCAGCCTAGATTCACAGCTTGGCTTCACCTGGGAATCTCCAAGCCCAGCACAAGTAGCAGCAATCTCAGATTGTTTTATAGTTCGTGCAGGGTGGTTCTGGGCAGAACACGTGGGGCCTGACCTTGCCCTGTACCACCTGGGAAACATCAGAGCCTGTGCACTCAGTGGACAGCTACAGACCATGTTTGAGCACCACCCCCCTTCCCTGAATGGCTGATCCTTCACAGCAGGTGGAGGTTGGTAGTGGGCGGTCACTGCCAGTTCTTGCAGCTTCCTGGCCTGGGTAAATCCCTCCCATTGACCTGCCAACAGCAATCAAGACTCAACTACAAGAGATACATGTACTCACCCCACACGGAGGGCACACCTTGAGTACCCAGCTTGGATCCTAGGAGAGGCTGTGCCACTGGACCCTACAAGACAGGGAGTCATAGCAACTCTACCTAATACGTAGAAACAAACACAGGGAGGCTACCAAAATGAGGAGACAAAGAAACATGGCCTAAATGAAAGAAGAGATGAAAACTCTAGGAAAACCTAAACGAAATGGAGATAAGCAATCTATCAGATGCAGAGTTCAAAACACTGGTTTTAAGGGTGCTCAAGGAACTAAGGGCCCTCAACAGCATAAAAAAATACCAGTCAGAAATGAAGGGTACACTAACTGAAATAAAGAACAGTTTACAGGGAAATAACAGTAGAGTTCATGAAGCCAAGAATCAAATTAATGATTTGGAACATAAGGAAGCAAAAAACAAGCAATCAGAACAAGAAGAAGAAAACATCCAAAAAAAAAAACAAGAATAATGTAAGCAGCCTCTGGGACAATTTCAAGCGTTCCAACATTTTCACATCACAGGGATGCCAGAAGGAGAAGAAAAAGAGCAAGAAATTGGAAATCTATTTGAAAAAGTAATGAAGGAAAACCTTCCTAATTTGGTGAATGAAATAGACATGAAAGTCCAGGAAGCACAGAGTCCCACACAAGATGGATGCAAAGAGGCCCACTCCAAGACATATCATCATTAAAATGCCAAAGTTTAAAGATAAAGAGAGAATCTTAACAGCAGCAAGCAAAAACAGTTTGCTACAGGGGAGTTCCCATAATACTGTCAGCAGATTTCTCAGAAGAAACTTTGTAGGCTAGAGGAGATTAGCAAGAAATATTCAAAGCAATGAAAAACAGTTGATCTACAGCCAAGATTACTGTACTCAGCAAAGCTGTCATTTAGAATCGAAGGACGAATAAAGAGCTTTCTAGAAAAGAAAAAACTAAAGGAGTTCATCACCACCAAATCATTATTATATGACATATTAGAGGGACTTATTTAAGAAAAAGTAGATCAAAACTCTGAACAAATAAATGGCAATAAATACATATCTGTCAACAATTGAATCTAAAAAACAAACTAAGCAAACAAGAACAGAGACAGAATTCTGGATTTGGAGAATGTTGGATGGTTGCCAGATGGGAGGGACGTATGTGGGAATGGGTGAAGAGGTGAGAGGATTGAGAAGTACAACTAGGTAGTTACAGAATAGCCACGGGGATGTAAAGTTCAGTATAGGGAATGGAGTAGCTAAAGACTTTATATGTGTGACCCATGGACATGAACAGTGGTGTGAAGATTGACCAAGGGAGTGGGGTTGCTGTGTGTATGGCTGTAAAGGAAAAATTGGGATAACTGTAATAGCATAATCAATTTTAAAAAGCATAAAATAAACCCAATTGTGTAAATAGTGGTAATCTCATTAAAATCACATTAAGATAAATCCAAAACCCCAAGTGAATATCACACTACAGATTGTACATATTTGGGTCTTTGTGGGCAATGTAGAATAGAAAAAAGGAGAAACTGTCTCTATAATACTTTTTCTCAATGGATTTTGTGTTTGTTTTATTTTAACTTGACTAAAAATACTATTACTTGGGAAATAGCCCTTCAGAGATTAGTGAATAGAGATTTCTGCAATGTTATTTCAATATGGACATGAACTATGCTTAGAGCATTAGGCTGATGTAATTTTCTTAATGTTTCTGACATTTTAAACTTTAGGAACTCAGGTTCCTATTTCTATTATTAACTAAACTGAACCTTAATTTCCCAGGATCTGTATTTCCATTTGTACCACATAAGTATTACATTCTCACCAAAGATTATTGAGGACATTTTCTGTAACCTATAGTGTGGTTGGTTCCCATCTGATTTCTTAATAGTACATCAGTAAGCTAACTATGTATTGTTTTTTTAACCAGATGATGTTTATTTGAAAGACATTGTGCTAAGAGTTTTAAAATATATTATCCTTACTGTTCTAGGATGCACATTCACAAGGGGAGGTGGTATCATGCTTGGAGAAAGGCCTGGTGAAGGAAGCCGAAGAACGAGATCCCAAGATTCAGGTCTCTGACCTCTGCAAGAAGGCCATTCTGCGGGTGGCCGAGCTGTCCTCCGATGACTTTCACTTAGACCGCCATTTATATTTTGCTTGCCGAGATGATCGGGAGCGTTTCTGTGAAAATGTGAGTCAGTTCAGAAACTGTTCTTTTCCTTTTCTTTTTAAATATTTTTAAATCCTCTATTACAAAAAACAAAAACTAGCACACACCTCTCATGTAGAAAAGCTGCTGAGAATGGAAGGTGGAGTTGGCCTCAGGATAACAAAATGGTACTGGACGCTCAGATTCGACTGAACATCTGGTTAGCACTTGGCTCTGACCATCTACATACGTTATTTTTTTTCTACTTTATCTAATAATGTCTCAATTTGAGTTCTTGGGAGTCTATTTTATCAATAGGAATCTTACTTTACCAGGGAATCTAGTACACATCTATCCCATGATAAAACTTTGCCATATTACATATTTACATTTATATATTTTGGGCTAAGGTAAAAAAAAAAAACAAAACCAAACAGGTGGCTAGTATTTAAAACCAAATCCCTGATTACTACCCACAAACCCTGTGGAACAACCTTCTAACACTCTAAATAGAACCTTCCATCTTTACAACAAAGAACTGAGTGGGAGTCGTGTGTGCTCCCACTCTGCCTGCTGCTTTGATTGAACAGTTTTAACGGTCACAGCCACTGATTACAAGAGTTTTATGTTGTGAAAAGGGAGACTGACATTTCCCTTCATTCCCTGATAACAGTGCATTTGGGAATAAGTGACAGTAGTCAGGCATCGTGGGGGAAATTTTTCATCTTTACTAGAGGTACTATATTCTTTCAAAGGCTGCTTAATTTTATAAATGGCTGAGCCATTTCTTCACAGGTATTCATATTATATTATTGGAACAGAGGTTATTGATACAGGATTATGGATACTGTCCAGCCTAATGGGTATGTTTCATTTTACAGACACAAGCTGGTGAAGGCAGAGTATATAAATGCCTCTTCAATCATAAATTTGAAGAATCCATGAGTGAAAAGGTAAGTATTACTTTAAAATAAGCCAGTATTTCATTCATTTCTTAAAAGTTTTCTCAAATCATCTCAAATAATATTCTTCTAAACAAATGCCAAAATAAATGATTGATACACCTTTTTCAGAGGTAAGATACTTGGCTTTTAGTAAGAAACCAAAGCATATTTTTCTTATGCCAAGAAAATGGAGCTGTAATTGTGATATTTGGACATTGGGAAGCCAATTGGGAATCAATTTGGGGAGTAAAATTGGAGAATTTTATATCAGAATCACACTGAAGCCAGTCTTACATTCTCAGGAAGGTTAGGTTAACCAAACCAATGTGCTCCATAGGTAATTAGCTATTTAATTTTTCAGCAGATGTCTCATTAATCATTCTCATTACTGTTAGTCCTCTGTACCTGTATGAATGCAAGAATCTTTTTTCATAATTTTTTAAAGTAATTATTTTTGTTTTTTATCTCATCATTTACTTTCCTAAGCAGCTAAAGAAATGTTTTTCAGTTCAGTTCCTTTACTGTTGAGTAATTATATTTAAAAAGTATAGAAACAAACTTCCAGCGTATTATGTTAGTTGCCACTTTGATTCTGATAAAATACTTTAAGAATATTGTTGAAGAGAAGGAGAGTACTTAGTCAAGTCGATATGTTAGAATCTACCAAACGTGTGTGTTAGGGACTGCTGCTGTTGCAGCAGCAATCCGGAATTTACTGTAGAATTCCAAGGCTCCCTACTCATTTACCTCTGCCTCTTGCCGTACTAGTTTAGCATACTTGTGTTCAATTTTTACCAAACTCAAAGACAGGGATTTTGGTAACAACTGCAGTTCTTGACATGTGCTTGGCTATGAGAGATACATGTGAACAGCTGAACCACCTGAGCGGTCTCATAACGTTCTCAACTGCACTCTTTACTCAGTGTCGAGAAGCACTAACAACCCGCCAAAAGCTGATTGCCCAAGATTATAAGGTCAGCTACTCTTTGGCCAAATCCTGTAAGAGTGACTTAAAAAAATACCGGTGCAATGTAGAAAACCTTCCCCGGTCCCGAGAAGCCAGGCTGTCCTACCTTCTGATGTGTCTGGAGTCAGCTGTGCATAGAGGTGAGAATTTATTTCTTTTTATCTTTTGTATTCCTTCTTGGAATCACATTCCAAAGCTCTGTGTACTGTAATTTTTGCCTGTATTTGCACTTTGGAGTACAACTCTGCCTTGTTACTTAGCAGTTTCTTTTTAAGCATAATGCTGGGAACTGAAGGGTTGGTATCCCTACACTTTATTAAAGGCCCTTCCTCTTAGCTCAACAACCCTCAGCCCTTTTGTCTTTCTTTATATCCCAGCTTGCTTTAAAAAAAAATTATATATATATATATATATATATATATATATATATATATATATATATATATACACACACACACACATATATATATTTTTAAGTTTTAGAGAGTGGAAGGGAGGGAGAAAGAGAAGAAGAGAAGCATTGTTCATTTGCCTCTCGAATGCACCCTGACCTGGGACAGAACCTGCAACCCAGGCATGTGCCCTGACTGGGAATCAAACCAGTATCTGTTTGCTTTGCAGGGTGACACCCAGCAAACTGAGTCAGACCAGTCAGGGCCCAGCTTGCTTTTTTGACAAAGTAAAGTATATTTCCAAATCCAAATACTTTGATTTTAAAAAATACAGAGAGAGTGGGGCAAAAGTAGGTTTACAGTTGTTCATATGAAAAATAATAGGATAATTAATAAATACTAACACAAGAATGAACTATTTTGCATAGTCACAACTGTAAACCTACTTTTGCCCCACCCGTATTGTACAGCAATTTTGGGAGAGTCAGGGTAGTATGATGATTTAGCATGAGCTTTGGGTCAGAGAGACGTGGCTTCAAGTTACGGCTCTGTCACCAAACTAACTGCCTGGGTGTCCATTGTTTACCCAAATGGGTAAACCTCAGTTTTCTTATTAATGAAAAATATTACCTATGTTGAAGAGTTCATGTGAGGACTGAGTGACATCATTTGGCATAGATAGCACTTAGCATATAATAAGTGATAGGTAATGCTATTATAACAATGATGATGTTAAGAAATTAAACATAGCCCTGGTCAGGTGGCTCAGTTTGTTGGAGTGTCGTCCCGTACACCAAAATGCTGCCAGGTTCATCCCTGATCCGGGTATGTACTTGGGTTATGGGTTTGATCCTCGGTCGGGGAGTGTATGGGAGGCAACCAGTCAATGTTTCTCTCTCACATAGATGTTTCTCTCTCTCTCTCTCTGTCTCTCACCTCCCTGCCCCAGATCAATAAATATATTCTCAAGTAAAGACTAAAAGGAAAAAAAAATTTTTTAAGGAAATTAAACAGTAAAAGACGAAAAGATTACCCCCATAGAATCAGACTCATTGTCTGTTAGTTCAGAAGTCAACCCCTACCAAAGGAAACAAGGAGGATGTATAGAAGGCCAGGATTGTCTTTCTTAATATGGCTATAGGCTGCAAAAATGAAATGTCTACCTCTTATTAAATAAATGGTGCTTTAGCAATTGGTTAGTGACTAAAAAGTTATGTGGAAAAAAATCGATTATTAAAGAAAACTTTTTGGTGAAAATTTTTTTATCTGGATGTTTGAATGCACTGAATAGCAACTAGAGAAAATGCATGGTCTTAGACTGAATGCCAAACAAAGCACATTTTGGAGACAATTAGGAAATGGTGATTATGATCTGTGCAGTAGGTGAAATGTTTTCTAAAATGGAAAGGTGGACATTATTGACTAGTAAAAGTATATTATAAAACAGCATGCATAATGTAATCTAATTTTGGTATTAGAAATATAGAGAGTTAATGTCCTTAAATTGGAAATTTACAAGAAACACAACAAAGACTCAGTAAATAAATGGCCAAAGGATATGAACAGATAATTCAGAGATGTTATGTAGATTGCTTTAAAGAAACAAACAAAAAAAGACTGATCATATTAAGTGTTGACAGGAATGTGGGAAAACTAGAACTATTGTACATTGCTGATGGGAACTTAAAGTGGTACAACCACTTTGGAAAATAGTTTGGCAGTGTAGTGTCTTAAAAAGTTACACATGCATCTCCCATATGACCCAGCCATGTATCTGTAGACAGAAAGCAAATCAGTGCTTGGCTAGTGATGAGGTAGGTGGAGTGGAGTGGAGAGGAAAGGAGAAGAGGGATTCTAAAGGAGCATAAGGAAACCTTTGGAGTTAATGAGAATGTCAGCATCTTGACTGTGGTGATGGTTTCACCAATAAGTGTGTATATACAAGGTCTTTCCAGTGAAAGTCCAACCATTGTTACTATAATGAGAATGGTTTGTGTGACATCAATGTAACCTGGCAGCCAAGGAGAGTGGACTGGAATGTGCATGTGTGAACAATGACGACCTCACTGTACTAGTCAGTGGGGGTGGTAGACACCGTTGAGTGAGCATGGGTGCTCTGTGGCCATCACATTCAAAATGACTGACCAAGTAGAACAATGAATCTGCATAAAATTTTGCATTAAGCTTGGACATTGCTCTGCAGAAACTATTTGGGTGATTCAAAGGCTGTAGCATGGGCAACTGGTGATGGGCAGCTTCATCACGACAACATACCTGCTCGTGCATCATATCTTGTGGAGAATTTTTTGGCAAAACTTTGAATCACCCATGTGACTCAGCCCCCCTACAGCCCAGATTTGGTGCCCTGAGACTCCTGCTTTTCCCAAAACTAAAAGCACCTTTAAAAGGGAAGAGATATCAGACCATCATTGAGATTCAGGAAAACACAGTGAGGCAGCTGATGGCAATTGGGAGAATTTGTGAGATCCCAAGGTGCCTACTTTGAAAGAGACTGAGGTGTCATTGTTCTGTGTTTTTTTAACTTTTTAAAAAAGATTTATTTATTTATTTATTTTTAGAGAGAGGGGAAGAAAGGAAGGAAGAAATGAGGAGAAACGTCATTGTGCAAGAGAAACATCTATAGGTTGCCTCTCTCAGCCCCCAGCAGGGGACTGAGCCCACAACCCAGGCATGTGCACTGACTGGGAATCGAACTGGTGACCTTTTTGTTCTGTGGTACGGTACCCAGCCAACTGAGCCACACTGGTCAGAGATGTTTTTTGTATCTTATGTCTTCTTCAAGAAATGCCTCTATTTTTCTCAGTACATGGCTGAATACTTTCTGGACAACTTTGTGGAGATTATATATGTCAAACTTACCCAGTTGTATGCTTTGAAAGTGTAGTTTATTATATGTCAATTATACCTCAATAAAGCTGTGTTTTAAAAACATTTCTTAAGTTTTCCCAGTTGGCATTTATAGGTGAAAGGAGGTGGTAAGCTATAGTGAGTATTTGAAGCGTAGTCTGTTCTACAAGCTTTAATTGTACAGGCAAGTAGAGATTGTTCTTGGCTTTCATTTTTACCCAGATAGTTATCTTATTGATAAGACTTTCATTGGTACCTTCAGTGTTATGGCTCAGTGGGTTGAGCATCATCCCTCAAACCAAAAGGTCACTGGTTCAATTCCTGGTCAGACATGCACCTGGGTTGCAGGCCAGGTTCCTGGCTGGGGATGTGCAAGAGGCATCTGATTGGTGTTTTTCTCCCTTTCTTTCTCCCTCCCTTTCCTTCTCTCTAAAATAAATAAATAAAACATTTTTTAAGGAAAGACTTTCATTGGCAAAACATTTGCATTATTAGTTTAGTAGTATAAAACTTGTATAATGCAGGACACACTGACAAGATAAACCATAATCTTTGGTGTTTTAAACTCATTTTATGCTGATAAAGCTTTTGCTAAATTCTAAATAAGCTTTTTAGTCTGGATAATAACATGACTGGTATATTATATTCAAGGGGAAAATATATACTCTTTATATGTGGTTGATATTCAATCCTAATGCTCAGCATGTTATGGCTTAAATCCTAACTCAGGGCGACAGGTGAGCAGTGAGTGCCAGGGGGAGATGTTGGATTACCGACGCATGTTGATGGAAGACTTTTCTTTGAGCCCCGAGATCATCCTGAGCTGTCGGGGGGAGATTGAACACCACTGCTCTGGGTTACATCGAAAAGGGCGAACCCTGCATTGTCTGATGAAAGTAGTTCGAGGGGAGAAAGGGAACCTGGGAATGAACTGCCAGCAGGCGGTAAGGAAAATTTTTCTACTGTGGTTTTGAATATCACATTTTATTAGCTGGGGAGCCTCCTCCTACACTGTCCCTATAACTTTATTTGGATTATTTGTGATATCACAGTGAATATTAGGTGCAAATAAGCAGACACAGAAGATTGTTTCCCCGGGCATGTTATAGTAAGATGTGGCTTTTGCTGCAGAGCAGAAGTTTGAGCTCATAATTGGTTAAAAAGAGCTATGTACATAAATAGGTAAAATGCATTGTTTGCTAGAGTTTTGTGTGTGTGGTTTTTTTAAGGTAACTTACTAGATTGGATTTACTAAACTCAGAATCAGGCAAACCAAGTTCCAGTTACATCAGTTTAAGTTCCTCCACCAAAGGAGAACTTTCATGTCTTAGTAGGCTCGATTGACTTGAGGCTAAAAGAGACCTGAAATGAATTGAAGTTTTCTGAGTTTCTTTTTACTGCTAATGCACAACAGGGCATGAATTCCAGGTCTGAAGGATCAAGAAAGCAGGTCGTTTTCAAAATCACAATCTTTTCTTGTTAGACTAGGGTAACTGTATGTGGGAGCCTTTCTTTTTTACCTCCAAACTGTACAATCCGGTCTATAAAAATAGTTAGGAAAAATTAGCATACTTGGCTTGAGAAGATAAAGTTATTCTTGTCCAGGGTTCATAAACAGTTGAATAAACAGTTCAGGTACATCATATAAAGTTAAAAAAATATTATAGCTACAACGCCTCTGTTTCATCGAATTAGAAAGTTGAGGCTTTCTCCTCAGGGAAACTAGAAAACCACAGTTCATTAGTCTTTTATTTTGTTGTTGACATTTTATTAAAAATTGAATATTACTTGAGTTTTGTTTTCCTGCTAATCACTGTCCTGCTAATTCTGATTTTACAGTCTGAAACCCGAAATGTCCATAGAATTTTGATGTGGAGTAAAATTTCACCTTAACTTCTATTATCCTGATGCAGAGCACACTGTAATCTATATATCTCATGGTGGGAAAAAGAGATAAACGGAGCCTCTTTTCCAAAATACAAAGCCTAGCTAGACAGCGAACTTGTGGATGTAGTTCCCCAGGAGCAGGCATTGCTGATGGTTGCCTTAGGAAACCTCTGTGGCAATGTGTGTGTCTGGGCCCCAGACCAAGAATCAATCAAGACATTTTGTATTTGCATTTCGTCCCTAATGCAGCAGCATGGAAAGGAGAGGGGGTGATTAGGAATATACCTTTTTTTTTCATTCAGGCTACGCCTGTACTATTAGTTTGACTTTATTTCAAAGCATCTAGCTAACCTCCAGGGGTGTTTGAAATTTAGCTTGTTAAAAGAGCTAGTGACTCAGCAACTTACGTGAAAGATAAGCGGGTTCTGCCTACCTCATCCTTTGTGCCCACAATAAAAGTGCTTTCCAAACCTAGAGCTTAAGCTTCAAATACTGAAATATGTGGTTTTGCCCACATTAGGTGTAGCCACGTGGGAAACAAACACTTTATATTGGTTTTTATGGACCCATAGTTTTTAGGAATCGAAAGAAAGGGAAAAAAAATAGGACTTCCAGCCAAGATGGAGGCGTAGGTGGAAACACTGTACCTCCTCTCACAACCAAGATTAAGGACAACAAATATTTATAAACAATGACACAACCAGAACACAGAAAATTGAACTAGGGAAGTCCAACAACCATTCAACCAGACTGGTAAGAGGGACAGAGTCTGCAGCCGGCGGAGAGGGAAAGCGGCAGGAAAACGTGGTGGCTGCCAGGCTCAGGAGCGCCAGGCGTGGTAGGTGGCATGGAGTTTGCAGACCCCAGACTCGGGGAGGAGACGAGCAGAGCACGCAAGGCACACAGGGCAGTTGGCCACCCGTGGACACACACGCGTGCAGATAAACTAGGCAAGAGCAGGCAGTGAGATGGACCGCACAGCACAGGGCCCCATCGACGGGAAATAAAGCCTAAAAACACCGATTGAAAAGGTGCTGGGAGAGGCTTCCAGCCTCACAGGAGAGGTTGCCGGGGAGACCCGCAAGGTCCCGGAGTGTGCATAGGCCCTCCCACCTGGGAACCAGCGTCAGGGGGGCCCAGATTACTTGTGGGAGGCAGCAGAGGCGACGCAAACTCGAGAGAGCGTAGAACAGGTGCCATTGTTCCCTCTCTGACCCCGCCCCAACAGACAGCATCACAACTTGGTGACAAGGCTGCCCCACCGTGGTGAACACCTAAGGCTCCGCCCCTCATACATAACAGGCGCCACCTGACCAAAAATGACTCAAACACAAGAAAAGCTCAGAGTCCCAGAGCCAATACTTTTAAACAGGCAAGAGATAGCTGACCTATCAGATGCACAGTTCAAAGCACTGCTAATCAGGATGCTCACAGAATTGGTTGATTTT
>PVKM010020605.1:0-23185 GCA_004027735.1 Carollia perspicillata
CTCAAATAAGCTCATAAAAATTTTCTACAGGTTTGGATGTTTTCTTTTACCAACAAAGCCTAAATGACTAGGTCAGAAACAATAGGAGCAAAGGAAAGAGAAGGGCCAGATAAAATTGGGGGAGACAAACAGAAAAGGAAAATCTTGGGAAGTTCGCTGTCATATTTTTTTTTACCATTTTGTGAAAACAAAAGAGAGGTTGGGAGTCCAAAAATTAGAAAAGTTATCCTGGCTCATTCATACCTTTTAAAAAGACCCCAAAAATGTATTTTATTGAAAAATGATCTGCAGTAAAGGATTTACAAATCTCCAACCAAGTTGTTATTATTAGAAGAAAAGAGAATTGGGAATATATTAAATCCTGACACGCTGTGAAATAATGCCAGCAATTCAAGCTCACAACATGGATGAAAACCGTAACCTAATATTTCAACATTATGTTAAAATAATATGAGGATAAATATTATCAGCTTTGATAAAACATCAAAAATCAGAGTTTTAAATAAGTTTATAAATAAAATAAGTAAAGACCATCTTAAGTGAGAAATTGAAAGAACTCAGAAAACATTTAGGAAAAAATAATTTGAGAAACTTAAGATAAACCAAATGAAACAGTAACGAACAACACAGAATGCTTTAAGGAAAGTAGAAGATGGCAAAGGAGGAAACTTAAAGATCAAAGAAATGAAGACAGATGAAAAAGGTGAGACAGAAAGTGAGAAAGTGGTAGAGAGAAGACAAAGATCTAATGTGGGGGGTGGAAATGGGAGGGAGGAGGGGAGCACTAGGGGGGTGGACTGGGATGGGAGTAAAAGACAGAAAACTACTTGAACAACAGCTAAAATAAAATAAAATAAAAAGATCTAATGTGTACTAAAGGGGGTTCTTAAGAAGAAAACCTAAATAACTGAAACGAATACATGCTACAGTCTACAATTCAATAGAACTTCTGTACAAAAGATGTATAACTACTTATTGAATACACACCCTGATTGCATGAAATAGCTGACAACTCACAGTGCAAAGACATTTTCTAACAAAACTTAGCTTTTTCCTTGGGGGAGGGGGATGTCCTTCAGGCATCCCTGAAAAAGATCACAGTATTTAAAAGGAAAAGAAACTCAGTTTGTCATCAGATTTCCCACTAGCACTCCTTTATGCTAGAAGACAATGGCATACCACTTTTAAAATGCTCAAGAAAAGAAAATGTGAGCTAAGCATTTTATATTCGGCTAAAGTGAATTTTCAAGTGCAAGAATTTTCAAACAAATATTTCCTAATGAATCTACTAGTAAACTAACTTTAAACAACCAAAATGACCAGAGAAATAGCATCATAAGGATGGGGAAATAGAAGATTGTGAGCCTGGCCCGTTCATTCCAGGCAAACCTCTGTAATTTTGCACCAGACCACAAACTTCTGCCTATTTCAAGCAGAGTTGTTTGCTAGAGTGGACTTGACATTTCTAATTGGGATGTAAACAACTGAGCTGAACTTCACCAGATTTCTAGGGAAAAACATTTCTGGAAGACTCAGGACACAGTTCAAAGAATGAAAGCAACATTCGAGTAACCTGGAGATAGTATCTATTGCTGCCTAAGCAACAAGGTCATTAATATCTATTGCTGCTCCCAGATTCTGTGGCCAGGAATCTGGCAGCCGCTTACCTAGGTGGTTCTATCTCAGAGTCGCTTATGATATTCCAGACAACTTGTCAACGGGGGCACCAGACAGGTCAAAACTTGACTGGGCTGAGGGTCCTGTTTCCACACTCACTCACAGTCCGTAGGTAAGCCTTGGGCCTTTCCCTGGCTGCCTGAGTGCGTTCATGGCATGACAGCTGCTTTCCCCGAAAGGTGGGATCCAAAAGAAAAGCAAGAACTCAAGACAGACGTTAGTCTTTTATAATCTAATCTTGGATGCTATCTACCCATCACTTCTGCCTTAGTCTTAGTTGGACAGACCAACATCCACCATGGGAAGGGAGAAGGGGCATAAAAACCGGAAACAGATATCACTAAGGCCTGTATCACTAAGGTCTCAGATATGTAAAACCCTCAAAAATCACATAATTAGAGGGAGAAAGATCTGAATTTCAAACCAAGAAGATCTATGTGCCTCCAGAAACTGTTCTCTTTGTAATATATTCAAACCAAGGTGGAATGTGGATTATGAATGTTCTAGATCTTTCCCTTATAATTAAACCATACCAAAAATAAACCCAGCTTTTCCAAAGAGTCTCATATCTATACTTTTAACAGCAGAGTGACAGTGTGGGAAGGATGTGGAGAGAGAGCTGTCTTGCAGGTTGCAGACTGGGACTTCTCACTGTAGCTCCCCTCGGCAGGGAGCAGAGAAAGGGAGCGAGCTCTCTCATCACTCTTGTCGGGGCACTAACACCACGTATGAGGGCTCCACCCTCACAACCTACATTAACAAAATTGTTTTAAGCTGTAAAACTGTACTCACTGTGTGCATTCACTCTTCCCTTTTTTTCCCTTTTAATCTATCTTCTTCTCTCTCACCCACTATATCTACACCCAGATTTCCTTGCCTATGCTCCCACATGAAAACACATCTTCTCCCTTCACACTTATGTCATATCAAACACTTTTACTGTTCTTTTTGCACTGCCAACAGCTTCTGAGAGAAACAGCAGCCTGATCTAAGAAATTAACCAATTAATTTAGTGAAATGCTGATGCCAATTGCATTTGAATGCATTTTGGGGGGGATGGGACAAAAGTTTATTTTGTTTTGGAGTTGGAAATGAACATTCCCCAGGTTATTGTGCAGAGGATGAGGAAGAAGTTGAATAAGAATGGACCCCCATGAACTCGACAGAAGCTGTAAAGATTGGTTCAAAAGTCCTAAAGATTTGGCAGTGGAGCATTCATAACCAGCCTGAGGTTGGGGATGAGAGCATTTTTAAATTTGTCCTACGAGAACCACTCTTCAATTTGGTGTGAGTCATAACAGAACACTAAAAAAGAAATTGTTTTCCTAGGGCTCAGCTGGTGGGAGTCTGGGAGGACAGGGAAAGAGGAGGGTAAGGGATGGTGAGAAGGAACTAGTTTATGGTAGAAATAAATTAATAAAATATTTATAGGGGAATGAAAACTCTATTGTGGTTAATAGGTATTATCGACTTCTATCCCACTTTGTTCCAAAAACACATTTCAAGTGCTGGTTTGAAACTCACTTAAAGCTCATGGAAGGTTTAAGCTTCATACTCACCAAATCTTTCCTTGTGACTGTCACCACAGGGCGGGTTCTTCCTATCTGGGTGGAAAAGACTGATTTACAGACAGCCAATACTTCCCAGCATTGAGAGGGTGGAGGGCAGTGGCATTCCACAGTCAGGAGAGAATAAGGTCTTCAAAGAATCAGCTCCCTGACGTGACCTCCAGCAGGGAGTCCTTAATCAGTGCAAAGAGCGAAAGGGCCAGCTTCCCGTAGAGCCACCAGGAAGGAAGGGGAGCCTCACTTAGAGTTACTGGTGGGATTAAGTCAGAAGTTCAAGGCTGATTCCGGGGAAAGGGGGATAAACTCTGGGTTCCTTTCTGGATCTACAGAAGAAGAAAGAAAAATGAAACATTTATCAATATTTTGTCTCTAAATAGAGAAATTTATGTAAACTCATGGATAATTTGCTTCCCCTGAAAGAAGGAAATTTCAAGTGGTGTGAGCTTGTTGAACCTATTCCACCATCCCAATAAGGATCCTTTGCTTTGGGGGAACTCTGAGGACTTCCCACTCTATGGAAGTAAAAGAAAACATTTCTAAATTTCTAAGGTACAATCATACTTGCTGACCTTAAAGGGCACTTGAAATCAAAGAGGTAAGCCACTCTATGCACAAATCAGATAAACCCTGGATTCAGCTATCAAGTGCAAAATTATGTGCTTTAATCTTCAACCAATTAAATAAGCTTATCTGGTAACACCCCCAATCTTTGAAAAGACACAATCTTTTGCTGTTATCATAAATATCCAATACATGGGACACAATTATTTTTAATGGGAAACATCTCAGTGCTGTTAATACAATTTCAAAAGAGTGGGATTTCCTGTCACTCAAGGGTTCTGCTCTACCCGCATATGTCAGCATTTTAATTAAAAAAATGTTTGCCATATACTCAAATTTGAATAACCATAGTTATTTTTTAAGCTAAGAAAAGTGAATATACCCATAATAGAGTCCTTTTTATTTTTTCTATTAGATGCCAGGAAATATAATAAAAAATCTGTACTTTTAATTTTTTTAAAGACTTTATTTCTTTATTTTTAAAGAGGGGGAAGGGAGGGAGAAACAGAGGGAGAGAAACATTAATGTATGGTTGCCTCTCACGTGGCCCCAGCTAGAAACCTGGCCTGCAACCCAGGCATGTGCTCTGACTGGGAATCGAACCAGCGACCCTTTGGTTCACAGGCCAGTGCTCAATTCACTGAGCCACACCAGCCAGGGCTGTTCTTTTAATTTTTTATCATTCTGGTGATAATCATGTTGTCAATAAAGCTAATGAAGACACTTTGTATGGATTCTTCAGTTATTACTGATCTTTGATTCATCTGAACTTCTCTAGACACATAGAATTTAACTTAGGCCCTGGCTGGCATAGCTCAGAGGATTGAGCGCGGGCCTGTGAAGCAAACAATCGCGGTTCGATTCCCAGTCAGGGCACATGCCTGGGTTGCAGGCCAGTTCCCAGCAGGGGACGCACGAGAGGCAACCACACATTGATATTTCTCTCCCTCTCCCCTTCCCTTCCCCTCTAAAGATAAATAAATAAAATCTTTAAAAAAAAAATTAACTTAGTCTTTTATTCTTTGCTCCTTCTGGTTAATGTTAAATCCTTTTTAGCCTTGTTAGGTCACTTGTTTGTCAATATGCCTCAATAACGAAAAAAGTAACTTTGAAAGAAGTCATTTATATTACTTGTGAATATTCTCCAGCACTGGACACAATTATAGATGTCCCTAAATAAATGTATGTTGGCTGATTTTGATTGTCCAATTTATCTGTGTAATTTGGATTCTCTAATAATTATATTGTTCATTTATTTAAAAGCTTTACAATATTCTGGGTCCTGAGAATAGAGTGGCTATTGAGAGAGAATATAAAAAGAACAGGAATGGCCCTGCATCCTGGTTTCAAAAAGAACAAGAAGGGTTCACAGGGAGTTGTTCTGAGAGTGGGAATTCATTGAGGTGCAACGACCACCTCATTTGGTTGCTCCCTAAGGAATAGTTGTGAGTTCCACTAAGACTTTGACACTACTTACCTTTGATCAGTTTCTTCACCTCACAGACCCCCTCTTATTCATGACTGCTGCATACTCATGACCTCTCCTCCCACGGCTTCCACATTCTGACACCGTTGAGTACCACCTTTGCTTTTCTTTGCATTTGCACAGAAATTCCCCAAAGAGAATGTAATGAGTTCAAGTTGGTTCAACTTCTGCTAGCTACCACTCTTGAGCCAGAACTTTAGGGGCCAGTCTTGCGCCAGGCATCTCCTTCGACTCAGCTGTGATCAAGGCTGCTGGATAGGTCATTATCATCTTAGGGTCACTTCGCAGGTTTTTCCCCTATGGCCCTAGAAATGGGAAACGTTCTGCCAGAAGACTAACTGGAAGGCATCTCAGTTCACTTTAGTGAAATCTGTAAATATCCAGCATCTAGAAAAGTGCTTAGATCATAGAAGTGCACAATATAAATGAAAATTAGTTCATTAAACTACATCTGGAAACATTATACTTATTTTCATCTTAGTTGTACACGTGACACTGTCTTGACTCTAAATCAATTTTTGAGTCTTATTTGAAATGCTCTTATATAAATTAAAAAAAAAACACCTCGAGTATTCTGATATGCTATTGCTTCTTTGCTTTTGAGTGCCAAGGACTGAATTTATTTCATTATTTCCTCCCTTCTATAAAATTGGTCACTTTTTGTTCTAAATTTACTTCTAATATTATATTCTATGCTTAGATGATTTTCCCATAATGAAAATCGTTATGACTTTGATTGCCTAGGAAATAAAGCCTTTTCTAAGATTCTTTAACCTTGATGCAATGTTTTGATCACCTCTATAAATTTTCCTGTTATGTAGCCATGGCATTGTAAAAGTGAACTGGACAGTAAGTAGAATTTCAAACATAGGCAGAAATTTTACTGTGCCGGCCTTATATTTGGCTAAAATGAGAATGTTGACAACAGTGCAATCACATATTTTTCAGTTCCACTGAATGTTTTGTCTCACTCTAAACTGGGTAAGTTCTCACTCATGTCAATGTCCTTCTTGCAAGTGTCCTGTCACCTCTGTTGCAGTGTGCCCAATTCACTTCCGTTGCGTTATTGCCCTTTCCAACCTCTGCTTGTTGACATTCTTAGTGGATATTCACAAAATCATTCACCTCTCCAGTTTGTAACTTGGTCCTTCAGTTGCTGCACTTCCTTTATTCTTTGCATAAACTATTTTTAAAAGAGAATGACATCATGGATTCAAGGATTCAGGGAGCTTCCTATTTTTTTCTTTTTTGGGCACATATGTAAGTGTAATGATGCCCTGGAAAATACACTAGTATGGAGCCCTAAGAGGTGTGTTAAAACACACATCCTCAGAAGCCTGCATCATTCAAAAACACTCTGAGATTATCAGTGAACTTGAGATAAGTCATTTTAAAACATCAATAAGCAAAAACTCTGTACTTCTCAAGAGAATGTAAAGGATTACAGTGGAGGAAGTATTTCAAGGGCTTTAAAGGCATGTATGAAAAAATGACATGTCTGGTCAACCCTTTTGATTAGGGAGGAAGCTTCAGATGTTTGCCGGCACTTTCTACAACATTCCTAAAACTTGAGAAAAGTTCTGCTACAAACATGACATAGATTAAAGTGTCACAGTTATCGATTATATCTGATGAACGCTTTTTTCTTGAAACCCTGAAGTAGAGACAAGTCCTTTGCTACTTAAAGGAAATCTAAAAAGGGAGTGAGAGGCACCATGGCAGATTTGTCATTTTCCTGTTTTTAGCACAGAATACAAAAAGTGATGACAAAGAGGTTATTGTTCAAAATATCAGATTCTTTACATTTCTCAAAACAGATGAGAAAATTAAGTTTTCTGAATAGCAGAAATTTAGAGCATTGCATTAACTAGAGCTTAGACTGTTGTTTTCATAGGGGTATTCCTGGGTGATGCATTTCACATTAAAAAGATGATAGAGGTGCTCATATAAATACACACAGTACTTCATTTTTAAAAAGGTACGGTTGAAACTACTGGTTTTAATCACTAAATTTTGAAAATCGGGCCATCAAAACAAGTAGAGGACTAATTCTACCCAAGGGCTTTATTACACTTCGATAATGAAAAGCATGCACAAGTAGAGGATTAACTCTACTTGTTTTGATGGCCCGATTTTCAAAATGTAGTCACTAAGGCAGCTAGCACAAATGCCTCAGAAAGATTTTTACGTTCAGCCATTGGCCACATTAGTATTAGGAGTAAACTCCTAACGCCTTTTTAGGCTTCTGCACATTTTGTCATATTTGGTGCCTGTGGTCCCATATGTTCCACTCTGACTTCTGAGGCTTCCCAGTGAATGATAGATAGTGCTTTCATTTGTATCTGCTTGAGGATAAGAAATGAGTCCTTGAGTTCTTTTTTTTTAAAGATTTTTATTTATTCATTGGAGAGAGGAGAAGGGAAGGAGAAAGAGAGGGAGAGAAACCTCAATGTGTGGTTGCCTCTCACATGTGCCTGGCCTTCAACCGAGGCATCTGTCCTGACTGGGAATCGAACTGGCGACCCTTTGGTTTGCAGTGCATACTCAATCCACTGAGCTACACCAGCCAGGGTGAGTCTTTGATTTCAAAACGTGCTTAATTAGGTTGTTGCGTAACTGATTTTTTACCTTTAAACAAATAGGTGCCCTTCTGATAGAATGAAATATTAATCAGACTTACCACACATGAGAATTCATAGACATAACAATATTTTACATACTCATTAGAAATCCCAAATCATTAGCTAAGTTACACTCTTAGTGGTCATGATCTTGAACATCAGTTTAAGTTCTCTGAGGTCTTTTCTCAGTAAATACACTGGGGATCAAAATGTTATGTCCCACAGAGATTTTATTGGGAAAGGTTGAGAAGAGATGAATCTTATGTAGAGTGATACCACCTTTATTTTTCACTGAATCTTAGGAAACACTGTATTCTGATTGTGGTTTGTTTTATGTTAACATTAATGATATTAATTTCTTTTCTTTAAATCAACAGAAAGCTACCTAAAAGAACAGCCCATTGGGCAGTTTGGGGAGTAAATAGGTCTTCTCAGCCTCCCAAGGATTTACCCCTGCTGTGAGACTCAGGGCTTTATTACACTTCGGTAATAAAAAGCATGCACGATTCATTAAGAATATAGACAAGGCTTTCTGTTATATTTATTTATTTTCCAGCTTATACAAACTGGGTGTAGAAGCATAAACATAGTACATTTCTACCATCTTCAACAAAAATATAACCAATATGTACAATTATTGTATTAAAAATACAAAAGGGATACAGACTCCACCAATGTCTTTCTAAAAGACATACAGGTACAAGTAGTATCAAAAGTATGAGGAAATCACCAGTTAATTGTACATTCTGCACTTGACATCACAGAGCGAACTGAGATTAGCAGTCCTAGGTTCTACAATTACTTAATGCTTAGAGAACATTTGTGCAACTTGTGGTAGAGCTAGATCTCTGTATTTCTATATGCACATGAGGTCCATAGCCTATAGAATAAAACTGGCAAATAATGCATATTACATGTAAAATTACAAATGCTTAATTGACAATGTAATATATAAGTAGACAAATGTCATGATACAGAAGAGAATTATTAAATAAAGCACTGACATTGTTTGATACAGTGAAAAAACACTGCAATTCGACTTTTTAAAATTTGAAGCTATTTACGTTTATCTACTGATCAATATGATCAGCTGAATTTAATGGAAAAAAAATCCAAGACCAGCAGTTCCTCACATTTGAGTACTACTCGGATTGGCAGCCTTCACTTTTCCGGAGTCTGTGCAAAAACAACACAAAAATAGAGTGGAGGGGTCATTTCAGTCACTATAGGGTTAATAGCAGCTGTGAGCAGGTGGTTGCTACACTTAGGCCTTCTCTAACCATAGCGTCCAAAAAGCCACTTCCAGGTTAGTCTCAGGTGACTAGCCCACCTGGCAGAGGCTGGCACTTCTAATCAGGCATGTGATCTTCTGATCTCCAACCACGTTAAAGGCTTGTTCATTCCCTAAAGCCAATTCGGTAAAGGGAGGCTGTCTTGAAAGAGCAGTATTCACAGCTGGCACTAGCTCCAGCATCCCGAGCTGCTTTCACTGCAATGCTATCCAGTTATAAACGCTTCTCTTTAAAAACAAACAGAAGAAATCCCTAAAACTAAATTAACGAAAATCAAAGAAACATAACTTAAAAAAGGGGGCAGGAGTTGCCATCCATCTCCATGGAGCAGGACACACCCTCAAATGACACTGTCCTGCACTCCATAAGGCTCAGACACAGGACACAAGAGTCCTATTTCCCTCCCCTGGCCATGTGCAAACAGTTTTACAGAAGAACCCCACCCACTGGGGAAGGGGTGGATGGGGTGTCTTGGTATCTAAGTGATTGGCTAACAGTTTTTACTTCTCCAGGATAGGGCACTTCACGGGTGAGGCCTGAAGACATGGGAAGACAAGGTCACAAGCCAGGTCTTCCCTTCTTCTTGGTGTGACTACACCCTGTCCGGCATATTTGGTTTTTTAGAAACCCAGGCTGGCAACCCTACTTAAAGGTTCAAAATAATACTGTAATTATTAAATGGATATAACATTTACTCTTTAAACACAATCTTTAAACTCATTTAAAAAAAAAGGAGGACACTGTAAACAAGTGGACAAGCACTGTACTCAAAGGATTTCATTGATTTTCTTGGTCTTCCTTGGTGGGTTAAAGGCCCCGAGAAGTTCAATGGCTAGCTTTTCTCATTATCCCAATGAGACCAAGTGCTAGGACTGGATTGAAATCTAAAAGGAAGATTTTAAAAAACCCTTCCAGGCATTGAGAAGTGCAGCCAGGGTGAATCATCTTGTTGTGATGATCTTGGAATTTGGAATGATACTGTGTGATGTGGCAGGCAGCAACAGTGGGAACTTGAAGATTGCTGCACTGTGCATTTCAAGCAACAAAGTCTGAAAAGTGCCAGGGCAATTTCTTCACAGTATTTCACATGCAAAGGGGAAAGGAAGACGGGGAGAAGAGCCCCATGCTGCTTTTAAGGCAGGGAAGGAGGCAAACTGGTCCACCATCCTCAGAATGTGAGTTCCAAGGCTCCAATGCTAGGGACGTCTTCTTGTGCTCTCCTCTGTAGGTGGCTCACGCTGGGTCCAAGAGAGCCTGTGCCTCAAACAGCAGATACTTGTTCATCTTCTGCAAACATAACCAGGACAGAGAGAAAAAAACATTGATGAACCAGTCATTCTTGTGCAGAGAGAGAATATGTTCACTGATGTGCTCAATAAAAATTTCCTAACTGTTCTTTTTAGTATTCTTTAAAATTTTTTTTTAAATTTATTTTTAGAGAGAGGGGAAGGGAAGGGGAAAGAGAAACATCAATGTGTTGTTACCTCTTGCATGCCTCCCACTGGGGACCCGGCCCGCAACCCAGGCATGTGCCCTGACTAGGAATTGAACCAGCGACCCTTTACTTCGCAGGCCAGCACCCAATCCACTGAGCCACACCAGCCAGGGCTCTTTTTAGTATTCTTTAAAGCCCTTGCCTTTTTCTCTAGGTGATGATTACCAATAATAAAAACTTTAAAATAAAAATAAAGCATACATGATGCATGTTATTTAAATATATACACAATGTAAAATATATATTGTATACTTCTAGATCAGGGAGTTAATGAATTCCATTAACAATGATTTCATCAACAAGTTATAAAATAGCATGTGACTTTTTAAATAATACACATTCATGTACACATAAAAAAGTCTAGAAGGATCAATAACAAAATGGTAATAGTGGTTGTCTATCAGTGGCAGGGTTATAAGCAGTTTCTATTTATTATGTTTTGCTTTCTTCTAGAATGATTATTTTGCAAACCAAAACATGTTAAAGTCAAAACTTAAAAAAGAAAGGGGGTGGGGGAACATGATCTCCCTCTTCCTCCTCATCACAGCTTGAGGGAGAGTTGCAGAAGGAAGGCAAAGAAGGTACAGAGAAGTATAGTTCTCAGACCTTCACTCGGAACTCACTAAAAGTCCAAATCCAACCTTTTCACAGAACATTTTGAGAACGAGGCGCTAAATCCAGCCTTGAACACACTTTATTACAAGTGACCACTTCTGCAATCTTTGGTGTTTCGTGAGCCCTTTAGAAAACAAACCAACCAACAAGCAAGCAAGCAAACAAAAGCAGGCAAAAGCTTTAATCCTAAATTTGGAACTCTATAATAAACGTACAGGACGTAGCTAAAAAAACGGTGATCAGTGTTAAGAAAACAGAAACACCTTGGCAAGCCTACAGGTAGCATAAGGGAACACATCTAACTTTATGGTTTTAAGAATGATTACGTACCGTCCTCCTCGGTGGAAAACCCTTGAGACTGGTAGGGGCCCAGGCGCGGGTCGCACTCATTGGGTTTATGCCACTGCGGCTTGTTCACCGGTCTGCCGCCTGCGGGATGCGCGTGCGGCTGCTGTGGCGGGGAAGGCCCGGCGGTGTCAGAGGGGCGGGCGATCATCCGAGATCTCTGAAGCGCCACATTGTAGTCTGGAGGTTTCCTGGTCGGATGGGAATGCCCTTCTGGAAAGTCAGTGATGGGGATGCCGATGTAGCCGGGAGGGGTGGGCGGGGGCTCTCGGTACCTGCCCTCCTTCCGAGCTGTAGTGGAGGAGACAAGGCGTCAGCCATTAAAAAGTGTTGTGGAAGAATATTTCATGTCACCAATGTTCATAAAAACCTATAAAATAATTATTAAAACAGTATAGCAAATGGGATTTTGTGTGATATGGGTCAGAAGTGGGGGGTATGGTAGGCAAGGGGATGGATGTTAACTGAACCAAATATTTGCAGTGGCCAAACCACTGGTGGGAGAAGTTACTAAGCAGTCTCCGTACCCTTAATGCTAAAAGTACTTAAAAACTTGTCTTAACTCTAAAATAGTAATAAGGTTAACAGCCAACCCTTAGGTTTATTGGAAAGATTAAGCAAAGAGAGAATATAAGAAGTACCCAGTAGTATGTCTGCAACACACTGGCAGTGCCTGGTAAAAGTTCCGCCCTCTCCCCCTGCCCCGGGGACAAGGTAGGCAACCCGGCTTTGCTGGGCATTTTCCCTTATCGGGTGACAGTCAATGTCACGTGACTTCAGGTCTTGGGTCCCACTTTGGAACACAGTGAATGAAAATAAATTTGGACAAGTGCTACCAAAAAATGATGCAAATTTAAAAGCTCCACAACTATGCATAAGGTATGTATTTCTCTTAAAATTCTTTTATTCATGTTCATGACCCAGAACACGCAATCTGTCAAGGCAAGTAAAATCAAAGTTTCATTTTCTTGAACTTTCTAGACTCAACAGTTAGGAACTAAAAATTCTTTTTCTTTCCTTTGCATTAAAAAGTAGTTTGTTAAATGAAAGTGCTTTAAATTTTGCAACCTAAGAATAGGTATTAACAACCATCTCCTTATTCATCTGCAAAGGACATTAAATTTGACACCCCCCATAACTATGTACATGGTAAAATAACTACAGTTTCCCTGCTAATACAAGTGATGTCTATAATGATTACAGATTACAGAACTTCTCCCTCTATATTCTGTGATGTTTCTACGCTGCAGTTATACAGACGCTGCCTGTGTCATAGAAAATGCATCCCCACAGGACTGAGGGGACATGAGACACTCAACAACAGAAACAGCAGGAGCAAAGCAATAATAGCATCTTTCATGTGCTTATCAGTTAACATCCAGGAGCTGTTCTAAGTGCCTCACAGAGGATTCCGTTAATCCTCACACCAACTGTATTAGGAGAAATGGCTAAACTCATTTTACAGATGAGGAAACAGACATAGCTCAGTGCGCTGCTCGATGCCACAAAGCTAGAAAAGTAGCAAAACAGTGATTCCAACCCCAATCTGCTCCACTCCTAAGCTCTTAACTCATTATGTTATCTCTTAGCACCCTGTCCCTTGTCCGGTAGTGTAAGGAGAGAATTTGTTTAGCACAGAAACAACTGTAGATCAAAAATCATTAGAAAAATTTTAAATATGAAAGTATAAAGTTCTAAGTACAATTCAAGGAAACAAAACAGAATAAAATATTTAGAAGTTTCAAACAAAAACTCTTCCTCTACAGGAAGAATGGCCATTCCTCCTAACAATTTTCAGGAAGATAAGCATGAGACCAGAAAACAGCCATAAAGAAGCTAAAATACATCAGTATGAGACCAGAAAACAACCATAAGGACTGCCTACTGATTCTGTTAGCTAAGAAGTATCGAATGTACACTATGCTGGAAAGTATATGTACCTGATCACAGGACCTGGGCTCTTAACCGCTATTTATTCAGGCCCTATACAGCAGTGGGAAAAATGAGGAATAGCACTACAAAACATAATTTAACTCTTGAAATAAGTTAGACTACAGCCTGGACGCAAACAGGACAAGCTCTCCGATAAGCTTACCAATAAGTCCCTTGGCAGTAGTTGATGTCACGGCTATGTGCGCAGGCATGGGAACAGGCTTGGTTTCCTCTGTGGTCACAGATGGCATGCTGCTTTCAGCTTCAATGGAAACATCTTTGCCACCCCTTCGCTTTATTGTGCCTGTGTCGCCTTCTGAGTCTTCTCCCCAGTAGCCAGTGGAAGACGCCCAGCTTGCCCGGGACTGGGCTTGTTCAAGACTCTCTCTACTTTGATTTTGCCTGTTATATTTTGTGCTATGATCAGAAAACATAAATTGGTCCATATGGCTGCTTGAGGCCCATATAGTTGCAGGATCTCCTGAATAATCAAAGTGAGTGTGCCCGAATGGCAGTGTTTCCCAGCTCCTCTGGTGCTGGATGGTCTGTATATTATCATGGGAACCACTTGAGCACGAGGTCCAGCTCCCACGGCCACTGTCCGCAGCATCGAGCGAAGCGCGATCCCCTTGGTCTTGGGAAAGCTCCTCTGTGCTTGGAGAAGAAATCACTGTCGCTGCAGCATATAAACCTCGACTCTCAGACATTGGTCCGTAGGACCTAAGTGGTTCAAAGAAAAAGAGAAAGCAAGATGGTTAACTAATACACCCATGATACAACAAAAATATTTTTTCCGAGGAAGGTGGCTTTCTTTCATCCCAGGATGAAAGCACTATTGAATTGCATTACAGTGGCCAGTTTGCTCTAATTTTCCCACTTATCATCACCATAAAATTAATACAGTGAGAAAAGAAAAATTACTGGCTTATAAATAAGCATTTTCCTTACAAGGCTTAATATAATCTGATAATATTTTAAGAGACAGCTCGCACAAAAGAACTGAGAGACACTCTGAAGTCACCCTCTACCTATAGCACAGAACAATTGCATTCCAGTAAGAATAAACCTAACTTGAAAAGCCCAACGGAGATAGCATGACACTTAATAATCCAGACGTTGTGGCCCTGACTGGTGTGGCTCAGTGGATTGAGCGTCGTCCTACAAACCGAAAGATCACCGGTTCAATTCCTGGTCAGGGCACATGCCTGGATTGCAGGCTGGGTCCCCAAATTGGGGGGTTGTGAGAGGCAACTGACTGATGTTTCTCTCCTTCTCTCTCTCCTTCCCTTCCCCTCTCTCTAAAAATAAATAAATAAAGTCTTAAAAAAATAATCCAGGTATTGTGAAAATTAGTCACTGGGATGGGAGAAAATTTCTTAGGCATTATGTAAAATAAATGTAAATACACATCAGGAAAAAAGGACTCATTATGAAAAGATGGAAGAAAGGATGTAAAATAACACTCAAGAAAAGGCACCTACCCTAAGCTGTACTGATCCGGCTCGATCACGGTCCTCCTTTCCATCCTGCCCACGCCTAGGTTTGTTTCCACGATGCTGACAGAATGCCTCTGGCGCCTCTCGTCATGCAGCGAGACCGGAACTGAGTCAAAGGAAGAATTGCTGACGATACTGGATCGTGAAGAAATTTCACTGTGGCCAGAATCTGAAAAATTATCCACGGTACCACTGGGAGCCAAAGTATAGCCTGCGTGGGAAATACAACCATACTAATTAGATGCTATAGGATTATAACATAAAGTGGATGTCTCCCCAAATAGAAGCAAAAATCAAATGTAGGCCAAAGATATCATCACTGAAGTGAGGAAAAATGCATTTTACTTGTGGAGAGCAGGTGACCGCGATAAAGTAAAGTTATACCTGACTGAAGCTTAACTTGCTTAATGAAAGTTTAAAGAGGAAAAAAGGAAACACTGCTACATGAGACAGAAAATAATGCAAAAATCATGGCGCAACTAGACTATTCTCAGCTCCCTTGAATACAAATTAGACTATTATTAGTCTATGTAAAAGAAACTATGAAGAATAACTATGATCAGATTTTTTAAGTATAGTTGTGCAAACTGCAAAGTCAGTAGTCTTGTTTCCAGTTTTTAGAACTTTATGGCACAGAGTAATTAAGCTGGAAATATGTGTTATATTTATAATTTTAAATGGACATAAAAGCATTAAGAAATAAAACATGGGGAAAAAAACCTTTGGATTTCTATCCTTTGGTTTTTCTTTTTTCTTTTTTAAGATTTCATTTATTTACTTTTAGAGATAGGGGAAGGGAGGGAGAAAGAGGAGAGAGACATCAATGTGCAAAAGATACATGAATCAGCCCTGGCTAGTGTGGCTCAGTGGATTGAGTGTGGGCCTGCAAACCAAAGGACTGCGGTTCGATTCCCAGTCATGCCTGGGTTGCAGACCAGTTCCCAGCAGTGGACGCACGAGAGGCAACCATACATTGATATCTCTCTCCCTCTCTCCTTCCCTTCCCCCTCTAAAAATAAAGAAATAAAATCTAAAAGAAAAGAGAGAGAGATACCTGAATCAGTTGCCCCTCACACATCCCCAACTGGGTTTCCAGTCCAGAACCCAGGCACGTGCCCTGACTGGGAATCAAACCAGCGACCTTTTGGTTTGCCGGCCGGCACTCAATCCACTGAGCCAGGGCTGTTGTTTGGTTTTTAAACATTAATAATATATCAGACAAACTGCATAAAAGCCAATTGTTTTGAAGGCTGTAATGTACAAAACCTCCATTCTCTCCCTCGACCATCACTTTAAAATATCTGAACAGATGTCTATTTTCTGACCTGAAGAGCCATAACCTCCCCTTTGTTGTTAAAAATAAATTTGGAAGTCACAAAAGAAGAGGCTTATCTTGATATTTTTAATGAAAAACATCTATTTTCTTTTCTCACATTTTTTAAGCAACATGACTAAGGATGTCATGTGATTTAAAATACTAATTTTGCATGATTATATGTATGCAATGTAATTTGTCAATGCCACTTACCTAGTAAAAAAGTTAAATCTAGAGCACCTAAATATTACTAATTTATTTTCTAAATAGTACTTCCACGTCCTTTTAGTAACTTATTAATTCCTGATTTATTTTTTAAAGGTTGCACAGGTCTTGATAAGATTTAACGTGTCTCTAAGAAATGTCTTTTCATAGACCACACTATAAGTTCTGACAGACAAGACTTAAAACCTTCCTTGAACAGTCCGCTCAAAACCACCTCTGGATAACAGTCACTCCGATGGAGCACTTGACTTTTAGAGGAATTCTCCCATTTTCCTAAACGGATGAGAGAATTCCTCTTTCCCACCCCGTTTTTTTGGTTCTATAAACCCCACCTATCCCATAGGTCCGTGGTGCATTGTTATTCTTGTTACTGTTCTCACTTCCCAGAGAAGAGGAGGAACTGGTTAAGTCCAACTGCCCGGAGCCAAAAGATCTCAGCTGATTGCCACTGCCACCTAACAATAGGATGAGAAAAGAATTTAGTTGTATCTGTTTAAAAAGAACAGGAGAGTCTGATACCCACACAAAATGCACAGATGTCTGAAAAGTAGAGCATAAGAGGTATCTGTTGCTTCAGTGAAATCTCACCATTTCTTTATCTTGTGGCTTCTCTCTAGGGAAACCGGTCTCAGCCATTACTAGTTTATACCCACTCAATCAAAGGGTGGGAGGAAGTAATCTGGAGGGTTATGTGGGGGATCTATTATTCTAACGTAAGAAAGCATCAACATAAGGAGGAGAGTTTGACTGCTTAAAATGTAATCTTTTCAAAAATAAAAAGTAGTAGCAACAAAGAAGGTAATCAAGACCCGTGTTAACATAATGAAAAAATAAATCAGGAAGGTATTAGTTTTTCTTGTTTTTAAAGCTCTCTACTCTGTAATTAATGTATTATAATCATGTTTAGCTAGAACAATTTTTGGTATAAAAGAATTATTTCTACACTTACAATTAATAAAAAATTTAAATGTATTTTTTGAAGGCCCTATGTAGTTATGAGTTTAACACTACTTCCTATAGGATTAAAAATACCCTAATTTTTCCAAATGTATAAACCAAGAAGATAAAACATCCATTGGTTGTTATATATTAGAGCCTTTAAGTGACTCTGTAATATAGAAAATGATCTAATATAGAACTCTGGAATTTTTTCCTAGCTGAAATGTATAGATGGCTACGAAAGGAAGCAAAGGGTGGTTTCACCTACCTTTCCTTGGAGAACTCTGCGGAGAAGTGGGGGGAGAAGACAGCTGTGAAGACGCGTTCGATATCGTATCTTCTGCTTGCTTCTTGTGCCGCTCCAGACTTCCCTCTTCAGACAAAGAAAGAATTTTCTTCAAAGCTTGTGGAGAGTTTATGCCTGTAAGAGAAAGAAAATAATTTTAAAGTTATTCTTTTCTCAATCTTCCCCAAACTCTAAAAATGAGACACTGCTGATCAGGAAGAATGAGCCAAAGGACTGACCCTTAAGACTCTTGCCCAACCCATAGACGAGTTGTGATTGGGCGGGAATTATCTTCATTACCAATGCCCTATTTTATTTAAGTAAACTCTTTGCTACCAGCTCTTTTGAAAAAAATTTATTAACATTGTTTCCTTATACATATACCAGTATATTTCATGAAAAATAATTTTGGCTATTTGGAGGTATTTTTGAGCTTGCTGAGTAGATAGATACCATGAGTAAAGCTCACCCTCCTAAATTAAAGACATGTCCAAGGAATATTACGGGGACCTGATGCCTTTGTGACATCAATCTTGTGATAGATAAATGCGTGGAGATGGCAGCAGAGGGCAACAGGATGATACCAGAATGGCGGTAATGCAAGGAAATGGCATCATTGTGTTAGAAGCCTTGGACCAAGTACTGGGAGTGGCTGGTTCACCAGAGAAAGCACCTGCTTCCATATGTCCCCTCCCCATGGCACTTGTTTTACCACAACACAGTAATCAGGTCGTGTACACATTCACACAGACCTTTTGTTAAATAAACTTCCATATTGGTCAAAAATTTTTTTTTGTTGCACCACTTACATAAAGGGGCTAAACTAGATCTATTACTTTTAATAGAAAAAAAAAGAAGTGTAATTTGGCTCCTGAACATTCAGGAATTCATTATATTGCCCCCGCACCCCCCAAGTTTGAGAATTAGGGATTCAACAAAGAAGAATTCACCTCCAGACAAATCATTTCACTTAAAAATATTCTGCCTAAATTCCAGTAATTCATTGATTATACAACAAAACTAATTTACATAATATTTATGGACAAAGCAACTTCTATGCTTCATTTGAATGACATTAGTAAAAGCATAATTTCTCCATTCCATGTCCCCATTCCCCATGATGATGGATGAGCATGATTAAATAAGAAACTCTATAAAATCTGTCCTTTTACTGACAAAAGTCAAGTTTAACTTCCTAAACATTAATGCTTTATTAAGAGGTAATAATCAGGGGGAGGCTCAAGAATACTAGTCAAAGGTATCTAAGACAAGCATTTTTTCCTGATCTAAAAAAAAATGACAGTGTACAGCACCCAAAGAATGCATGAACTTAGTCACCTACCAAAAGGCGGGAGGTCCTTCACGGGCACTTTCTTTCGTGAAGGGTAGAGGGACACGGCAGGGACCTGCAGTCCTTGGCTGGCCTTGTGAGCGGGCTGCGGCTGCTGGGGCTGGGCCTGGGCCTGTGCTTTCTGTTGTGACCCCGCCCTCGGAGCCACTGGGGAGGTCTCGGTTTTGACAGGCTTTTTGTCACCAGGATTCTTAGGCACTGATCATTGTTTGGTTCGAAAACAGAACAAGACATTTAAGATGTTAGTAGCCACACACAAAATAAAGCTAGAACTGCACGAGTACTTTCTGCAGGCAGAATACTAAAATGTGTCTCTTTTCTTCCTGGTGCCCACCTACACTCGGGGCAGAACGGGGCAGTGGGGGGAGGGCCCTGCTTACAGAAAATATTCAAGGCATGATTGGCAAAGGTATTTACCTTATGAAGCTCGCTATCTCAAGATGATTATACTATTAGAGACCACATTAAAAATAGAAATAGAAAAATATGGATAGTTCAATACATCATGTGTATACATAAAAAACACACCTACATCATAAAATCTACAACAGGAAAATTATAAAGAATTGTTTTTCTAAAATGCTATCTAAAAGTCCTTATATACATGAGCTTAGTTTTTAATGAATGGTATCAATTATATTCTTCTTACTGTCAAATTCTCTCTTCGATGGGGTAGAATTACATTAGCTAATAGCAGCCAATACTGCTTGAGGAATATACTAAGTATAACTCCACGGCAGATAGAAAGCAAACCAACTTAATAGGGCAGTTAAGTGCTGTATGTATTGTATATTAATATTAAGCACAACTCAATGACATGTGTATACTTTCTGCATTTACACATGAAGAAACTAAGAATTAGGGAGCTCAAGTATCTTGCCTAAGGTGACCTTGCTAAGAGGAGGAACAAACAGGAAGTGAACTCAGACCAGCCTGACCTTGGAGGACAAACTTCATCGTAACACAGAGCTTCTACAGTGCCTTGTGTAAACGCAGTAATTTGAATTTTCTCAAGTCACCTACATACTTTACAGAAGGTATCCTCAAACCTGCCCATGAAAGACCCAGCCATGCCCTAAATGGGAAATGCCCCAGTCATACTGATGCAGATGCAGATAAAGAGAAAACTACCCCCATTTCTAGCCTGGCCAGATTTTTAAAGGCTAGGACACCTCACACTAGGCTGAGTCGTGGTCCGCCGTGTAGCAGAATTCACAGAATTACTGCTTTACTTGGTAGCTGAACATAACACCGGGTGCTGGCTGGGCTGAGGGCATAAAGGGCAGCCAGTACACCTAGTTCTGCCCTGCTCTGACCTCCTAGGCCCCTCACCCCTCGCCCCTCACCCCTCGCAGGTTGCCCATCACTTTGGAAGGATCTGTGTGAGAAAACAAGGGTTGCAAATGGGAGACACATGCACTCATGTGTCCCCTGCCTGCATATTGGCTGTGTTGGAATAAAACCAAAAAACAGTCACACTAAATAAGTCTACGGTGTCATTCTCCCCACACGAACCCCGTTGGACACGAGGCCTGGCCTAGGACAGTGCTGAATGGTATTCAACAGCAGCAGTCAAGGTGCCTCAGGACACAAGCTTTCCCGTCTGCATTAAGCCCTATTTTTGACATCACCCGTACCGCCAATGCACAGGAAATAAGCCCACATTCCACCAGTCAGATGTCGCAGCCCCTTGAAGGAAACACTCACATGTGTTGGTTGCTGGCTCACACTGCAGGGATAACGTCTGGAGACTCTCCTCGTCCATTTCTAGCTCCAAATTGGACAGGTACTGCTTCACTTTTCGAGCCATTTGGGCATCTTCGTAAAGCTTTTTGGCATTGAGAAAGGAACTACGACGTACCCGCTTTTTGTGACCACCTGTCTGAGCAACGTCTAGCACCGTTGCGTTTGTACTACCCTGGCTGAGGGACCTGGAAGACGAAAAGGCAGATATGCAGCTCACTCTAGCGTGGGATTACTTTATCTCTTTGAAACGTGCCAAGACTTAGATAAATAGTCTATGTTCAAAAGGTCACATGCTTCATTCTGGTAAGTAAACTATTACAAAGGAGTATAGAATAATATGAATTAAAATTTTTTAACTTAAAAAAGACTCCTGCATACATACATATGTATGTTTGGTGTCTGTGCTGCTCCAACTAGGGAATTCTGCTTTTTACATCTACAGAGCATTCAAGGCAGTCCTCTCAGAGAAGCCAGCAAATACTAATAGTTACATATAAAAGCTCATGCAAAAATACAGTTATAATTAGGATTTACATTAAATTTATTCCTCCTAAAGAGGATGCTTTACACAGATTAAAATGAATTAGCTAAATGTTTACAATTGTTTTCTTATTCCTTGGGTTAAATGTAGTGAGTTTCTAAAGTATATGGTCAAACTGTTAATAAAACGGTCATGCAAATATAAACATATATGTATAGAAACTAGCACATGAATTGTTAAGAATTGTTTTTCAAAAGAATTGGTTTATAGAATGAAAACAGTAGTTAGTTGAGCTGTAAAAAAATTTAGCTTTAACACCTAGGGGCAGCTTTTGTATTACCTATATTTACGTCTCAAATATCTGTGCAATGGTATTTAAATTGCACATCCTTCCTCCCCTCACCCCGCTTTAAGCGTTTCTCATTTGAAAACACAGAAATTACATTAAAATAAACTCTTTCTGAAAGCTCAGAAGTATGTCTGACCTACAGTTCCCCGGAACCATCATCAATCATTTCACAGCTCGCATGGATCATGACCTCAAAAGCAAAAGCCCCAACAGATTAAACTTGAAATCAGTTTTCCAACTGAAATTCTGCTAGAGCGAGAGGGTTAAGAAAAAATGCAAAAATGCAAAGCATCAGAAAAATACAGCAGGTAAGAAAACAATGCAATGAGCGGAATAAGAACTGTGTGTGGGTATCCACGGTCTCCACCACTTACCCCAGACTCCTCCATTTCTTCTTCCTGTAAGTGAGAGCCATGGAGATTGAAGCATGGGTGTAGAAAGAGAGACAGAGAGATCACAAGCTCAGAAAGAAAGGACTAGACTTCTGAATAAGCAGTACAAGAAGCCCACAAACATTAAACTGCATAATCACCTCACACACACGACTGTACCAGAAATATTTTTGTGGCTCAGGAGACAAATGTATTTAAATCTTTTGTTTTAAAAGGAGACTGGCTCCTGTTCTCTCCCTTCAAAGGCCTCATCATTTTCCACTACACTGACAGCTAAATGCATTGTGTGCATATTGAAACAATACTCTTTGGGTTATTTACATATTTGAGTTCATACTACCAAGTATGAGTTTTAGCTCTGCAAGTGATTGCTCTGAAAAATAAGGAACAAATAGTTGTGCCTCATTTTAAATGAAAAATGTTTGGAGGACAAACTGTTTATACTGGCAGTCAAAAGTGCTCTTGATACAGGATAAGACACTTATTCCACATTAGAGCTCAGTGGAGAGTCTCTCATGACCTAATAGAATTTCTGCCAAGCTACAGATATAAACATTCAGATTTTCCTTATTTATTAAGGAGCTCTCAACTCAACCTCCTCCAACCCCACCTGTGCCACCAAAGGCGACACACTCACCGCGTCCTGAACATGAGGGCAGGGTCCATGTTCACCGAAGCCATTCGGCCAACGTGACGGATTTCTTTTGCGATCATCCTTAGCTTCTCAAAATTGACCAGCCCATCGACTTTTGAATCATTTCCTGTAATTCCCGAAGAAGAAAGGAGAATTAGATGGCGCTTACTCTTCTTTTTGAACTGCATTTTTTAACTTTATTTTTCAATTACATCTGGCATTCAGCATCATTTTAGGTTAGTTTCAGGTGTACAACATAGGGGTTAGACAACTACAAATTTATGAAGTGATCCTCCCAATAATTCTGGTGTCCACCTGACACCATACATAGCTATTACATTGTATTGACTATATTCCCTGTGCTGTACTGTACATCCCT
>PVKM010020606.1:0-23245 GCA_004027735.1 Carollia perspicillata
AGGGGGTGTGCAGGGTGGAGGGGAATGAAGGGGAGAAATGGGAGAACTGTAATGGCATAATCAATAAAATATATAAATAAATAAATAAAAATAATAGGAAAACTGGTTACATTTGAAGTATGCCATTGGGACTGAATTATTATTTTGAATACTGTTATATGAATGAAATGATTAAGCATTCACCCCACCTTTTCTATATGAAATGTACTACGTATGGCAAAACAATAAATTAGTAAAGTTTGTTTTTGTAGCACTTATGCCAACAAATTACTAATACAGAAATGATGGAATGGGAACATCATCATTTTGTGTCCCTAATAAAAAGTTGTACGGCAATTACTCTCCTGAACAAAGTCAAAGTTCTTTCATTAGGAAAAAAGAACGGCTATACAATGTCCTTCACTGTTAGCTTATGTAGAGCATTCATTGTCTCACTACACAGTGATTCTGGTAGGGATGGTTAGGAAAACACATAGTAGGTGATCAGTAAATATTTGTTGAGGGAATGAATGAATTGGCTTTAAAAACCTGTAGTAGATAATGCTCCTATGGAATCACCTCAAGT
Source organism: Carollia perspicillata (assembly GCA_004027735.1). NCBI lineage: Eukaryota > Metazoa > Chordata > Mammalia > Chiroptera > Phyllostomidae > Carollia > Carollia perspicillata. The sequence goes on from PVKM010020606.1 coordinate 566, forward strand.
TTATCAAGCGCTGTTGCTGCTGCATTGTGATTTTTGAAGTTTACTCTTCGTTGAGTTTTGTCACATCAAGTTTCATGTCTCAAACTCATTTGCATCCTCTTCTATGCTTGTATGAGAGAACGACCTTCTTAACAGTTACGATTGTTTGTCAAGTTTCACTTGATCAAGAGAAGTGTGAGTTAGCGAAGGAACTTAGTTCAGCTGCTTTTTCTGTGGATGAAGAGATGAGGATTAGAGGGTTTGTGACATGCTCATAGACAGACTGCTAGCTGCATTACGATTAGTGAGCCTGGAGGTCTCAATTCTAACATTACTCCTCATTTTATTTGGCCATGTTGTTACTCAAATCAAAATCAGTCTACACTGAAGAAACTTTTATTTATCACCACCAAATAAAAACTTAGGTGTCATTTTTTAAACTGGATCTATTTGCATGTAGTGTTGTGTAAATTTAAGGTATACATCATGTTACTTTGACACACACACACACAATGTGGTTGCCAATATGACTTTGTAATTTATCACATTCCATACTTAGAGTACAATATTTGTTATGTCATTTTACCTTGGGTCAGAGTCTTAATGAAATCCTGCATTACATTCTGAACCAAAATATACAGAAGAAATGGTGTTCAATAAACTCGCAGCATTAGGCTGGAGTTGTTTTTAAAAAAGGGAATTTATAGTTTAATTGTTAACCAAGGTGTTCATTTAATCAAGTTTTCTGATACAGAAACCAGTATCAATGAACAGGAATTTACTAAGTCTACTTTATCAGTGGGAAAGGGAAGACATAAAATTAGATAATTACTGTGATGTCTATAATTTTATTAGTGGCGTGTATAAACCACTAACAATGCAAGGAAAGAGGAGCAATACTTATACTCTAATCTCAGGTTCTGAGTGGTTCTCAGTGGTTCTTGAATTTTTCATTTGCAACATGATTAAACATAAAAGAAGTGATGGTTTATAATAAAAATTCACTCTTTAAAGGAACAGTGAATTCTTATTGTATAAAACATGTCCTACTTCATCTTCTATCAATTCTATTTTATTCCCATGAAATACGTAACTTTGGTTTATCAACTTGGCAAGAAACTGTCCAGAATTTTTGCTAAAACTTCATTTAGAACTGAGGCTCTTCAGTAGGCAGGATAGAGTAAGGCGATGGGAACTGTAAGAAAAACTAGTGTTAAATAAATTCTGAAAACACCACGCTGAGCACAAGCGTACATGCAGTCCTGTCGTCCCATTTACAGATAGGCCAGTCACTACGTTGGGCTTTGGTTTGTTTCGTACTGTTAGGTACTCCATAAAAGTTGGACATAGCTAGCCAGTAAGGTAAAAAGAATTGACAGATAAACCTAATAGTTTCTTTGTGAAATATTAACTACGAAATGTTAATATCTGCATTTGATAAAGTAAATTGTAATAAAACCACTTTGGGATGTGTTATATATTATATAATTAAGTTAATTCTTGGAAAAGCATTTAAGTACATAAGAAAGTACTAATGTTTCAGTGGAAAAAATGGCAACATGATCACAACTTTGTTAAAAATATACAAGAGTGGAATGGAGTAACCTAAAATAATGATTGTCTTTGGGTATTAAGATTATGGACATTATCTTCTGTACAGAATCCTGTTACTTTTATAATCTGAATAAAATACACATTTCCCCCCTACCTATTCATGTTACCTCAATTAAATGAAGTGCTCAGTGGTATGCAAAGAAGAGTAATTGTCAGTTTTTCAAACAAATATACGGTCTTTTGGAAATGTCTAGGTGCATATTTTTGAGCTTGACTATTATTTGAGCTGTATAAATATTTGCATTCCATTAGGAACATGAAGCTGAAAACATAAAGCAGAAACCTGAGTCTTTCTGAATAATACTTTTATAATAAGGGGTTATGCCTCAGAATCTGGTAATTTTCTTCACCGTCAGATTTGATTTTTATTTTTCTAAGATTTTATTTATTTAGTGTTTGGGAGAGTGGAAGGGAGGGAGAAAGAGAGGGACAGAAACAGCAGTGTACAAGAGGTAGATCGATTGGTTGCTTCTTGCATGCCTCCAATGCGGGACCTGACCCACAACCCAGGCATGTGCCTGACCGGGACCTGAACCAGTGATGCTTTGGCTCGCAGGCCAGTACTCAATCCACTGAGCCACAGCAGCCAGCGCATCACATTTGATTTCTTTATTGTTAAATGTCCAGTGACAAAAGTCACCTTTTTTAAAGAGAGAAACTTCAAATGGAAATATATATGTTAAGCCTTTTATATTTTGTATATCTTGAATGCTTAGATTCATGTGAACTTCTTCTGATTTTCAGAGGAACAGAAGGAAAATGAAAAGCAGAAAAGTGAAGAGCAGCCAGTAGATTCAGAAAATTGTTTTATACCCAATTCCCTGGAAGAAACTACCGTGAAAATAGAAAAAGAAGATGAAAAGGAACTTGTAAAACTGCCAGTAATAGTAAAGCTGGAAAAGCCTTTGCTGGAAAGTGAAGAAAAAAAGATTATCAAAGAAGAAAGTGATTCCTTCAAGGAAAATGTCAAACCCGTTAAAGCTGAAGTGAAGGAATGTAGAGCAGACCCTAAAGATATCAAGGTTAGCATGGAGAAGCTAGAGCCCGAGAGGCTAGAGTTTGGTGTCAGTGTGAAATCGTCTCAAGAAATTTCTGAGAAGTCCTCCGAAGAAACCGAGAAACTTAAAAATGACCAGCAGGCCAAGATACCACTAAAAAAACGAGAAATTAAACTGAGTGATGATTTTGACAGTCCAATCAAAGGACCTTTGTGTAAATCAGTTACTCCAACAAAAGAGTTTTTGAAAGATGAAATAAAACAGGAGGAAGAGACTTATAAAAGGATCTCTACAATTACTACTTTGGGTCATGAAGGGAAACAGCTGGTAAATGGAGAAGTTAGTGATGAAAAGTTACCTCCAAATTTTAAGACAGAACAAATGGAGACAAAGTTTTATGATACCAAGGAGGATGGCTGCAGCCTCTCCGAGGACAAAGGTGTTATGGTGGAGGGAAATGGAGCAGAGTCCTTAAGTTCTGTCATAACCAGTATAAAAATAGCTGATCTTGAGAAAGGAGTGGTCCCTTTAGGGAAAGATGGAGAAAGCTCAATAGCAGATTTAGAAATCCAGCATCAAAAAGAGCAGGTAGAGGAAATTGATCCTCCAGAAATGGAAACCTCTCTTGAGGCTTCTGAGATGGCAAAAGATCTCTCTTTACAAACTGCTTTATCTACTGCTGAATCCCATACCATGAAAGTTGAAGAGAAATCTCCCAAAAGTAAGAAGGATAAGCACCCTCCAGTCCTAGAATGTCTTGAAAAGTTAGAGAAGTCCAAAAAGACTATTTTTGATAAGGACACACAAAGATTGAGTCCAATACCAGAGGAGGTTCCAAAGAATACTCTGGAATCAGAGAAGCTAGGCTCTCCTGAGGCAGTTGAAACTTCCTCACCGTCTAACTTAATTGGCCATTGTGAGAAACCAGCCTCAGAAAAAGAAGTGGTGGAGTGTCAGAGCACAAGTTCCACTGAAGGTCAGTCCGTGGAACAGACAGACCCAGAACTTTTAAAAGAGGATCCTGAACCCATGAATGTGGAAGCGGTTAACCCGGACAATGCCCAGACCCCTGGTGCAGAGGACTCTTCCGAGACCAAAGGCCCTATGCCAAAAAGCAAATTTAAATATAAGTTGGTTCCTGAAGAAGAAACCACTGCCCCAGGAAACACGGAGATAACTTCTGAAAGGCAGAAAGAGGGCATCAAATTAACAATTAGGATATCCAGCCGGAAGAAGTCAGATTCTCCTCCCAAAGTTCTAGAACCAGAAACCAACCAAGAGAAGTCAGAAAAGGAAGACGAGAAAACAAATGTGGTTCGTACTTTACGGAGGTCTCCAAGAATATCTAGACCCACAGCGAAAGTGGCTGAGATCAGAGATCAGAAAGCTGATAAAAAAAGAGGGGAAGGAGAAGATGAAGTGGAAGAAGACTCAGCAGCTTTGCCAAAAACAGACAAAAAGGAAAACTTGAAAAAAATTGAGAAAGATACAAATTCTAAAGTAAGCAAGGTAAAATTTCTCTTCCTCTGAGTTTTAATTTTTATTAGAAATATATTTGTTTCTGTATGTGTACTGGCTGTATTTGTGGTCTTGGCTTTTGGCCAAAACAAGTCATTCAAGGATAACTTTAAAAAAAAACATCTTTCTGTATTTGAAATGTCTTTCCTCAGTAGCTATCCCCCAGACACTTCAGTTTGGACTGTATAATCCCATCATCTTTTAAACTCTTTCTCTATTATGAGCAGTGAAGGAATATATTCTGTTTGTAAAGTTTTCAAATACTACCCAACCAGTAGGATTAAAAAGTGAACATTTCCTATAAGCACTATTAAGTTTGTTTTCTAACCCTTTTTCTATACATTTATGTATGTTTGTAAATATTCATCCATTCACTTAAAAATACATTGAATCAAATATGTTTTTTTTTCCTCTCTGAGTTTTTCACTCAACAGTGTGTCTCTAAACTCTTCTATGTCAGTAAGAGAGAGTCTACCTTTTGGTTATTAATGGCCACATAGTATTCCATAGTGTGGATGTACCTCAGTTTATTTGACTCCTCCCTTATTGATTGACATTTAGGTTGTTTCCAATTTTTCACTATTACAGGCAATGCTGCTTTGAAGATCATTTTGGACATGAGTGAGTATTTCTTTAGAATAGACTCCTAGAATTGGAATTGTTGGGTCAAGGGGCATGTGTATTTTAAGTTTTGATAGCTGCTGACACATTCCCAAAAATGGTCTCATTGTGCACCTTCTCATTACATGTATGAGAGTGCCTGTATTCCCCAATTTTAAATAGTAGTCTAAGAAGCCAGAATTTTTTTTCTGATGACCCTCTTATTTTAAGAAAAATCTGGTGAAATTCTTTGGCTAGTCTGTGGGAGTTTGTTATAATTAAAAGTGCTGCTTTTGTTTTGACTTTATTTGAATGATCAGATTATTCCTCATTGTAAGTGATTCTTTATTCCCTGGAATACTGAATTTTTAATTCTTTAAAAAAACCTTTCCCTTTTGTTAGAATTATTTTGTTCTTTGATGCGGACTTACACTGTAGGAATTAATTAAAATATTAATTTAAAAATTGCGCAACCAGGCAATAAAAAAGAGTTCACATCATTATAAAATTACTCTCCGAATAATACATTGTTTAAGTTTGTCACAATTTTTGTGTGCATTTCTGACCCATTAAAAATTTATATTTACTTCTAATATGGGAATTTAAAATTTTGTATAACAAGATGTAAGCACACAGTCAGTGCTCTCTTATAGAGCCTTTGAAGCGTGCATGGCCTTTGACCCAGAATTCTCTTCGAGGAATTTATCCTAAGCACTGAGGTGTGTTTGTAAAAGTTTATATTTACAGTAATACAATTGTTTATGAAAGTGAAAAAATGGGAAACCACCTAAATGTCTGGTTAGTACAGGATTAGGTAAATGCAACAATGTGATGGTATATTATACAGTCATTTGCAGTGATGTTGGGAGAACATTTTATGACTAGGGAAGATATAAGACAGTGTTTATTATAATACCTGCCAAAATAGAAAAAAATAGTAAAAATATATACCAAAATTAAACAGTAGGTATATTTATAAAGAAGCTATAATTTCCTGTTTCTTTTGACATTCTTATACCAAATTATCTCAATTTTTTTATTTTATACAAGGTAAAAACCAAAGGCAAAGTTCGATGGACTGGTTCTCGAACACGTGGCAGGTGGAAATATTCCAGCAATGATGAGAGTGAAGGGTCTGACAGCGAAAAAACATCTGCAGCTTCAGAAGAGGAGGAGGAAAAGGAGAGTGAAGAAGCCATCCTGGCAGATGATGATGAACCGTGCAAAAAGTGTGGCCTTCCAAACCACCCTGAGCTAGTACGTAGTATTCATACTGCTGATTGCTGTGGTTTTCCAAAGAAGCCTTGCTCTTCTGGGTTTGCTCGTGATTTGAAACTTTTAGTGGTGCAGAGCTTGTGTGTGCGAAATAACCTTTATTTCTATTTTTCAAATAACCTAATTCTGGGGAGGTCAGTTTCCTGCTTTCATTCTACCTGGTAAGGTATTGATATTTCTTTTCATGAATATACACTCCTAATCTCTCCTCACAAATACATGAAATTATTCAAATATTTCTGTTTCGTTCTTTTGAATTTTTATCCTTTCTCTTTAAGTTAACTTACAATAATATTTCTGAAGTGCCAGCTTTAAATAAGAAAGGCCTAAAGGACTTACTGCCTTTCTATAATAACATGTAAGTCAAGTAGTTAACCTAGTAGGACCTTATATTTTAGGAAATATAGTTCTAAAAAAACTTTAAGAGTATACATTATAGACCAGATACATTCAGAAGAATAGTGACAGATTGACACAGAACTTACCCAGGAAGTACATTCTTCAGAGGTAAGGGAAATCAGGAAAACCAGTTCCTAACATAGATAGATAGATAGATAGATAGATAGATAGATAGATAGATAGATAGATAATAGGTATAGATATAGATATAAATATAGATGTGTGTGTGTGTATTTCTGCAGCTCATAATTGCTTTCTAAAGAGCCTATTGAAGAAACACTCCCGTTATGCCCAATTTTATCTAACTGTTCTGTTCTTTTGAATACATTTGACTTTAAAGGCAGGCTCCAACTCTTAAGTAGAAAGGATGCAAAGAAAGATGCTTCTACATGGGTAGAATTGGTGGATCAGAAAAGTTTCAGATCCTTTAAAGTTTGGAAAATTCATATGAAGTGGTTCTCCAAGGCTCTTTTTTCCTAGAAAGCAGTATGGTGTGATGGGAAAAGCATGGACCAGACAGACTTGGCAGCAGATCCTGCTTCCACCACTTACCAGGTGCTCTCTTCTCTGTATCTCGATATCTTCGTTGTAAAGTGGGAATTAAACTGTATAGTTCTTAGGGTTGCTTTTAATGTTATGTAAAGTCGCCTAGCACATCTATTATGTGCTGGGTTAAAGTTTTTTGTGATTTACTCTTTTTTTTTTTTTTTAAGTTAAACTCATATCTGGGAAGGAAGCCAGTGGAGTTTATCATATTCCTCTAGTTCCAGAGGGTTCAAAAGATAAAACTTAGAACTAGATAATGACGTAACACTGAGAAATGTAGATGCTGAAATGGTGCTGAGAAGACCCTTGAAAGCCTTTTTATGATCATCAGTCTGTGAGAGTTAGGTCAAGATTTTTGTGAAGAGAAAGGACCAAAAAAAGATAGACAGTGGTCTTTTCTACCCTCTAAATCAAGTACAGATCAACACTTGTACTCTTTCCCTGCCATGTCGTGATATCTTTTTAAATTAAGAGAGTGCATTTTACTGAGGCATCAATAGATATCAATGACAAAGGAGTGTGGGGAAATGAAAAGTAAAATTGATATCTATTGATATCAATAGATATCAATGACAAAGGTGAGCAGAAATGACATTAAAGAGATAAAGTAAAACCTTCTTGGCACACATTCAGAATTTTTATTTAGTTATCTTAATAACTGCTCTAAAAATTCCATTGCTAGGTACTGTGCCAAAGAGACATATCATTGGAAACTAAAGATCCTAAATAGTGGACTTCTTTTTGTTTTTGAATATTTTATTTATTTATTTTTAGAGAGGGGAAGGGAAGGAGAAAGACAGGGAGAGAAACATCAATGTGTGGTTGCCTCTTTGGCGCCCCCTACTGGGGACCTGGCCCACAACCCTGGCATGTGTCCTAGCCTGGGAATTGAATCAGCAACCCTTTGGTTCACAGGCCGGGGCTCAATCCACTGAGCCACATCAACCAGGGCTAAATAGTAGCTTTCTTATGCCTTATATTTAAGGATAATCCTCAAATCAAAATGTCAAGCAACTGTTGTGTGGTAATTGGTAAGAAAATGATCCTGAAATAGAAAGACATGGTCCCTGTCCTCGTTGAGCTTATAGCAGAAAAGCAATAAATTCATAGATGAGCATAGAACTCTGGGACTTTCCAGATGTTTTAGTCAAGGTAAATGGCTCATTGGCCAAGGATTGGAAATCTTATATAGTAATACTTATTTTAATGGGATTTTACCTATATTGAGTAATAGAGATAATTATTTTTTTAGAGATACATTGATTTCTAAAAGTTTACTTTTAATTTTTTTTTGAAATTTAGATTGTGCTTTACCATAGAAACAATGTGATAAACGGAATCTGGTGCTCAGGTTTGTCTACATATGCCCATGTAATCAGTCAGTCAGTCCTGTAACCGAAGTACTGAATTCTGAGTATCGGCAGTAAACGGTTGTATAGGAAGGGGGAGGGTACTTTTTCACTTTTAAATCACTGCACGTGTGTGTGCACATTCTACCCTTTTCCACCCATCATGGTACGTATGAGCAATTTAGAAATTATATATACTGGGTTTAAACAGGTGAATAAAGTGTGAGTAATGTGAACCAGCTTTCTCACTGTCAGAGAAAGAAGTTACAAATAAGCAAGGCTGAAGGGTAGAATGAACCTTGTGATGCTGGATTAGAGCTGGAGATACTAGTATGAACTAGTATGAACTAGTAAAGTAGTATTAAATACTTTATTTAATATTGACATGTGCAAATAGATTGCTATACCTACATATATTTCCCACCTTTGTCCTCTTCGATAGTTTAGAGGCAGTGAGCATTCAGCATCCAAATCTTGGTTTCTGAATACCACTCTTCATTGAAGGAACCAGGGCTTCTGGGAGAAATGGCTGAGTCTTAGGCTTTGGCAGGGAAAATAAAACATATGCTTGGAGTATCCTATACTATAGTGCTATAGCACTATCCTATAGTGCTAGAAAGTAAAGAAGTGCTTTTAAAAAAAGGATGCAAATGAATTCTATGGACATAGTCAACCTGGAAGGGCTCCCAGTGTGTCCATGCCTAGAACGATTTGTTTTTTTTTTTTCATACCTAGAACAATTTGAATTCGACAAGTAATAGTTTTTTATATTATAACCCAAAGAATAAAATAAATATTCACTTGTTTATCCTGCTATAAATAAATGTGAATAAACAAATAAATGCGTGATAAGGGACATTTTCTTTACAGAAGAATTCCAAATAACAAGTGTAGAAAGAATGAGGGAAATAGAAAGTCACCATTAGAACACCACAGTAATAATTATTGCAAGCAAGATCCCTTATTATTTTTATGTATATAATATTAATTAATATAAATTAAAATTATTTATAAAATTAGCTAAAGTGCTAAAGTTTTAAGTGCTAAAACTAGTGGTTGAACCTTTCAGTAAAAATACAGGATATTTGTATAGCTTCTATGTAGTTTGCCCTAAATATTAATTACTATGGCAGTGTTACTTTGTATTTACAAAATAAATCTTTGATTCTCCTCCCCCCAGAGAGTGGAGCTTAATTTCCCTCCCCTTGAGTGTGGGCTAGACGTACCACTTCTAATGAAAATAGAGTATGGAACGTGAAAATAAGTAACTTTAAAGTGGTAAAAACCGAAAGACACTATTGCAACCAAATTATCAAGGTTAATTTCACCAGTAGTAAGTCCTATTGATGTCATGCACCCCATCTGTGGCATAGTGAGCAGGGCACTTTACCTTCATGGGATTCTTCTCCCAAATCCGTGACCTCGTTCTAATCAAGAGAAGGCATCAGATGAACCCAGGTTGAGGGGCAGTGTATATAATCTCTGCCTAGTACTCTTCAAGACAGTCACAGAAAATGTTGTAGGTTAGAGGAGCACAAGGAGACATGATTAAATGCATGGATTGGATCCTGAAATAAAAAAAAAAAGATATTAGTGGAAAAGCTGGTGAAATCTGAATAAAGTCTGTTGTCGAGTTAATAATATTGTACGGATGTTGATTTCTTATTTTTGGTGAACATACCATGGTTATGTAAGATGTTAACATTAGTGGAAGATGAGTAAAGAGTTTATGGGAACTCTGTATTATCTTTGCAACTGTTCCGTAAATCTAAAAAATTTTAAAAATAAAATGTTTCTTAAACATACCTGAATACACCATTTTAAGTTTTAGAGACTTTGTCATCTTAAATAACAAGAAATGTCAACTTTGTATTTGAACATGATGGTCCTGAGTACAGTTCCCTCCCCCTCTTTTTTTTTTTTTTTTTTAAGGTTCATTTATTTTTAGACAGAGGGGAAGGGAGGGAGAAAGAGAAGGAAACATCAATGTGTGGTTGCCTCTCGAGCACCCCCTACTGGGGACCAGGCCTGGCCTGCAACCCAGCCATGTGCTCTGACTGGAGATAGAACCAGCGATCCTTTGGTTTGCAGGCCGGCACTCAATCCACTGAGCCACACCAGCCAGGGCAGTTCCCTTCCCCTCTTACCAAGGTTCCTTCCATATTTGAATTTACATGATAAAAGGAACCATGAATGATTGTTACAGATGGTAATTGAATTGCTATTAAAAGTGGAAATTATTTGTATTTTTAACATCCTGTGTGTGGTGGGATAGTTTGTGATACTTGAGCTATATGACTGTTATAAAAAAATTTATCAGTAAAGCCCTCATGGCACACTAGAAAAGGACTGTAATTACTTCAGAAGGGACTTGTTGTTTTTCACTTAATTTTGTAGTTTAACATTTTCTTAGTGTTTCATAATTTTTTAAATGGCATATTAGATCCCTAATTATCATAGCTTTTTATTATACTTTATGCAAGTAAAGCATATATTTCTTAGTATAGTACTAAGAAATACTGAAATGTCTTAAAATATTTTAACTCGAGTCACTGAATTTTAATCACAGAGCTAGGTTGATACTAATACCTGGTTTCTTTCAGATTCTCCTGTGCGACTCCTGTGACAGTGGGTACCACACGGCCTGCCTCCGTCCCCCGCTGATGATCATCCCCGACGGAGAGTGGTTCTGCCCGCCTTGCCAACATGTAGGACCCAGCACACCTCTGTTTGCCCAGTCTTTGGTTTTATATTCAAATTAGTAATACTTCTTGGCAGCTATTAACCATTTTAAATCTTTAAAACTATCTGTAAATGTGGTCTGCCTCTTGTTTAAATTTCTGTGAAATTAGAGACTGTTGAAAAGGTTACCCTTTATTATTATCACTTAAGTCTTCCCTTAATTTTTTTCCAAAGCAATTCTCAGAAGAACTAATTTTTGTTAAAAAAATTTTGGTTTAAAAATGATGGGCTTTATTGCATTTCTCAGTGAAGTGAACTTCTGTGGCTTAGCATAGCATTACCAGTTACATGCTTCAGCTCTATTTTGACCCAGTAGCCATGTGGCATGATTTTGTTAGTTTTTTCTTTCTCTCTCTTTTTTTTAAAACTAGTGATTCACACTATTATACTTTATTGTACATATAACCCTGTCCCTCAAAAATGTCTTGGGATTTTAAAAAATTGTAATCACTGTCATGCATACACGTTGAACCAAATGCTATTTTAAACATTGATTTCTGCCAACAAGATAGGCATGGGATGTGTTTTCTGGCAGGGTTCTAAGTTTCTCTGATATGTACATTACTTTAAAGATACTGTGCTCGTCTTCAGTTCAATAGAAGTTGAGGCAACATTTTATTTAATTAAATACAAGGAACATTTCAGTGTTCACTCACTGCACGGCCCCTTATCAGCTCATAGCATGGTATCCATGTGTTAATATGCAAGTGATGATTGTGGAAAGGTGTTAAAATAGTATTCATTTTTGCCTGTTTCAGAAACTACTGTGTGAGAAATTAGAGGAACAATTGCAAGATTTAGATGTTGCCTTAAAGAAGAAGGAGCGTGCTGAACGCAGGTATTGTAATTTGTGTGCTAATATTTTACTTGGGAATCGGATGGCAGAACCGCCTTAGAGTATAGATTGGTGTCTATCTGAAGTGGGGATTGGCAAACTATGACCTGTGGGCTGAATCTGGCCTGCTTCTCATTTTTGTACTGCTCGCTACTTAAGGATGTTTTTATTGTTTTTAAATGATTGGAGAAAGATCAAAACAACAATCATATTTCATGACACATGAAAATTATATATTCAGATTTCATTGTTCTTAAAGTTTTATTGGAACACTGCCACACTCACTTATTGTACACGGTCTGTGGCTTCTTTTGCCCTACAGCAGCAGCATTTAGTAATTACACCAGGGACCTTATGACCCACCAAGCCTAATTTACTATCTGTCCTTTTACAGGAAAAGTTTGCCAATCTCTGACCTAAAATATTTATCAGAACCTTCTCTGAATAAATACTGGTCTAAGTATTGTGGGGGATATATACCTAAGTATGGAGTGAGTACAAGAAAACTGTAAGAACTGGTGTACAATTTAGTTGCCCATGTCATATCTTTGGGTGGGCAGAAATCACACAAGTGACATAACGTGCATTTAAATGCTGAACTGTGTCCCACTGACTATAAAAGAAGCCTCCCTCTTCAGTATGCCCCTGCAGGGTGGTCTAAAGCAATTGAAAAGGCTTCTTGGAGGAGATAAAATTGGAGTTGAGCCTAGTCCTTAAACGGAGGCTTAGAATCAAGACAGCATGTTTATATTTATATTTATTTGTACTTCTTTGATGAATCTACTGTGAAGCATACATTTATACCTACTATAGAGAAAAGATGAGTAAGACAAAGCTCCCGCCTACTTGGAGGTCACCATCTATCAGAATACAGATGTAGGAGCCAGTGATACAATTAAGTGGACAAGTTGAGGTCTGTTCGAGCAGTATAAGAACATTGTGCAGGGAATTTGAGTTCTAGGGATTGGGCTTATCAGGGATGTCCTTGGAAGCTAACTTGGGGTTATACAGGTGGGCATGCAGAGAAAGGACATTTTAGGCAAAGAAGACAAGTGTGAGCAAAGACAGTGTTAAAGTGAGAGCGTAAGAGCAGCAGAATGAATCTCTAAAAGCAGATTGAGGCCACATTGTGAACAGCTTTGCATACCTTGTTATGGAATTCAGATTATTTTGTATAGGTGGTGGGGAAGCCATCAAAGGAGGGATATGTTGAATCAGATTTTTTTAAAATTCTTTAAAGATTATATTTAGATGGGGGAGGGAGGGAGAAAGAAAGGGAGAGAAACATCCATGTGTGGTTACCTCCCACACAACCCCAACAGGGGACCTGGCCCGCAACCCAGGCATGTTCCCTAACTAGGAATCAAACCAGTGGCTCTCTGGATTTAGGCCGGTGCTCAGTCCACTGAGCCACACCAGCCAGGGCCATAATTAGACATTTATTTCAGGAAAAATACCCTGGTAACAGTAAGAAGAAGGAATTAGAGTTGAGGCTTTTGCAGTAGAGGCTACAGGAGCCAGTGAGGCCTGATAGAGCAGTTGTGATAATAAAGTGGAGATGTTAACGAGAAGTTGTAGATATTAATCAGGACTTGGTGCTCATTTGTACAAAGTATGAAATAATCCGAGCAACGTTTCCTTACTGGCCTTATTATCTTCCTTTGCTGCTACTTTACCTTTACCGGCTATCACATAGCTTCCCCACCAAGTTTAGCTTGTTGGGTTGTCCCACAGTCTCACCACTTTACTCTACGCAAAGGAGAATCTTAAAATGGGTTCAGCCTCCAAATCCTGTTTTTTTTTCTTAACTACTCAGTTTTGCCTTATATAATAGATGGTACTTAATTTAAAGGCAAAGTTAATCTCTAAAATTGAATAGGAGATGAAAGTGCTTAGTTTTTTAAAAATCCATTGTCTAAATACCTTTGTATTTAGAAACTGTGTAATAGTCCTGTATAAAATTATTAGGCCTGTCGTGATGTGCAGAGTTGCTCCTGTTTTTTATCTTTCACACTGGAAAAGATCTACCTATAGGTGCTTGACATTAAATCATAATGGAAGATGAGATTGTCCTGTGCCTTAGTCTTTCAGAAGTCTGCCTGTCCTGAGAGACGAGCAGTGCTCTCATGTTCTGAAGCTGATTTGACTCAGCAATGCGGATAGCTAATAGTCTTACTCTTTAAGATCTTGGGAGAAAATGTACTCTCTCCAAAAGGCAAGGATGTTGTAGAATGCAACATTTAGATCATGTATCATAGAAATGTGCACTTGAAACCTGTTTGATCATCTTATTAACCAATGTCACCCCAATCAATTTAATTTTTTAAAAAAGATGCATCAAAGAACCTCAGACTCTTTATCTTAAAGTTAATTGTTGGGGACTGTGTAAATTAACATCCATTACTTGCATTTATCAAAATTTTCATTTAAACTCGGAGTTACGCACAGTTGCATAAGTTGTTTTAAAAACTGATATGCAAATGAGAAAGCCTTGTAATTATGCTGGAGGGGGAAGATGACTGCCAGGATGACGGAACTGTTTGTGTTGCTTAAAGTGATTCAGAGAAGTGCCTGAACAAGTCAGCGTGGCCTTGTGACTCTGCCAAAGTCAAATTCTAAGACTTGGCATGTCTGAATTTATATTTTGTCTTTTTCCTTATCCTGCCTGCTTCCTGCAGTGCACAGAAGTGGGTCAAGCAAGAATGTGGAACCTGGATAAGCCACCACTTTAAAAGTGAAAAAAATACACATAGAAAAAAAAATGCAACAATACCAACCACTAAGAATGTGTTCATTACTCCAATTGTATCTGCTTACTCTTCGGAGGCCTATGATGCTATACCTTTTAGATGTGGCCATGTTGCTACAATTAAGAAACACTTTTAATTTTAGAAATTATGTTAAATGTGTCACAGCATTTGTTTGAACTGTTGGTCTCCTGTTTACTAGTTCATTTGCTTTCTCTTTTACTCTTGGTAATCATCTTTACTGAAACGTCATTCTCTATGAGGACAAGTGTAACTGTGGCTTTAGATCACACACTAAATCCTGTGAAATTGGATCACAGAAAGCAGAGCAAAGTTATTGTTGTATAGGGAGACCAACTTGGCACAAAGGCCAGTTAACTGCATTGTTGCTGTTTGTTAGTTCTGCCCAACAATGTGGTTAACACAGCTTTCAGTATTTACAGCTTCTATGATGCTTGTGTATATATATGAATCTTAGGAGCTGTACATATCAAAATATATATGACTCTAAAGTAAATAATATATTAACTATTAAATTCCAGGTGGCTTCATCTGTTTTTGAAAGTGAGCATTTTTATTTATACTTTTTAAACTATCATGTTAAAAAGTAGTTTCTGTAGCACTCCTCCTAGCAACAGAGAGCCTTGCTCACTCTCTGTGTCCTAGAACAAGAGCATCTTTCCCCATTCATGCCTTTATCCAACACTTACCGAGCACCGCCTTCGTACCAGGCAATATGATCAACAGGAAGTATATTATGTGGTCTCTACCTTAAAGAGCTCTCTGTAGTTTGGTGGGAAAGAAGGATGTGGCAATGAGTAATCAGTGACTAGCAGCAACTATCGACAGGGACGGAGCTGCGATGCTCTGTGAAATTGGATGTTTCAGAAGCCTATTGAACTGATTTGTAAACGTCCCTTTCAGAACTTGGGGCCAGAAATTATTTGGGAATTCAAGTAGTTCTATACTTCCAGAGTACTATTACTAGTGCTTTGCTAGTAGAGAGTTGGATTTAATCAGGGTTGGAATTTTCCAGGTAATATAACACAGGGAAGGAGAGAAAGAGACAAGGAATTGAAAGTGTATACAAAGGAGTATTTATAATGATGGACCATGGAGTCTAAGCCAGGTAAGGGGGAAAGCAAGGACACGAAGGGAGTGATGGACAGTGAAAAGAGGGTAGGCTCAATGGATAGAGGGCCTCCTGGAGTCAGGGAGTTGTCGAAATCAGTGTACCAGAGGGAGTGAGCTGGAAAATGAGCCAGTAGAAGTCAGAGAATAGGGTCCCTGAAATGGAAATTTTAGCAGGAAATATTTATAGGTAATGCTTAAGTCTGAGCCCCATGTGACCATTGAGCAGGCATTGAAATGGAGTGGTGGAAAATGTATCTTTCCGCAAGATTACTAAGCAAGAGAAGGCCGTGACGAGAAATCATACCTGCCTCCAAGATTCTGCTCAAGTTTATAAAGCCCCCCTAAATTTCTCAGCTCTTTTTCAGAATCTCTTTTTCATGTTTCTATTGTACTTATTCATGATGGACAACAGTCAGCTGTTAATAATGTTGAGGGCAAGAACTGTGTCCTACCTTTGGATTTCCAAGCCTAACAAAATATGACCTAATATGAATATGACTTTCTTTCCATTGAGTTAAGGAGAGAAATAATGGTCACATGGAAGTAGAGATTTTGAGGTGTAAAGAAGGAAACTGGTATCACAATAAACTTGGTTAGTGTAAGCACAGACATGTCAAACATAGTTAATAACAGAGCTCAGGTTCTGACTTACCCATGAAACCTTCCCTGTGTATTTCCGCTAGTGCTGCTTTTGCCTTTCATACTTCTATTCAGTTCACTGTACACTGGCATGTATGTAAGAGCTCAGCTGTCCTTGGTGAATCAAATTAACTTGGGAAGAAATGGAGAAAAAAGCACCAGCTATAAATAGAAATTTGTTATGTAAAATTTGTTGAATCGAAATCAACAAAACTTTTGTTTCTTTGAAATTAAACTATGAGGTTGTCATTAGTCTTCTAAATCCACATGAGGAGATCCTTAGGCCAATTAGTATTTTTAGGCCAGTTAAGAAAGCATCCTAGAGTACAGGTCTATGTGGCTGCGTTGCTTTTTGTCTTCACTGTCAGCATGGAGTGAATGGTCTTGATGTCATTCACTGGGACCTTGATGTGGTTCTGTTATATAGAGTTATTTTTTATAGTGATAATTACTACCATAAGATTATAACTGTATATACCCATATAGTATTACTAAAAGCTTCTGGCATGACAAAGATCTACTTTATTCAATCACAGTTGGCTGTTCGTCTAATCACTTTATCAGTGAGTTACAGCATGACTCTTCATGAAGTTTCATTGTCTATTTCAGTTACAGGTTTTATTTCACTTTTTCAGAAATACTTGCTTTTAACTATTAGTTTCAGGTGTACAAGATAGTGATTCAACATTTATATACCTTACAAAGTGATCACTACAGTGTCTAAAATAAATGTAATAACTATCAGTCAGCATACATAATTATGATGATATTATGGACTCTGTTCCCTATGCTGTACACACCCTGACTTGTTCCATAACTGTGAGTTTGTGCTTCTGAATCCCCTTCCCCTTTTCTGCTGAACCTCCCACCCCGTTCCCTCTGTGTAGGTCACTTCTAAAAGCTAGAATTTTCATCCTTTAGGAAGTTTTGTGCCTCCCACAGATACCAGTATATAAATTTTACATATAACATAGCCTCTGGTATTGCCATAAAATCATAATGTTAGTATTCTCTGTGTTGTATTGTTTTCATAAGTTTTATTTTTAGCAAATCTCATTTTGTTTGTGTCCTTGTTTTTCACCTTTTTAAAGGAAAGAACGCTTGGTGTACGTGGGTATCAGTATTGAAAACATCATTCCTCCACAAGTAAGTTTCTGGTTTATAGTAAAAAGATAAGATTGCTATAATTGTTCTAAAATTTATTACACTTTATATGATGTGAGTAGTTTTAAATTAATAGTATACCTATTTTATTAAAAATGAAATTTTAGGACCTTAAAGAAATCACCCATAATCCCTCATGATTAAAATTATGTACATGCAGGTAGCTCCCACATGTAACATTATATCCAAACAAAATTTATAGCTCACCCCTATGGAGTTTGGTGGGGTTTAATTTTAATCCTAAGTTGGATAAATTTTTTTAGCTTCTTTATCTGCTGTTTATGCTAAGTGTTAAAATAAATGGTTCAGGGAGATCTGATTTTTAATTCTATTGTTTTGTGGTTATCAGAACCTTCTATTGGAGTTCATACAGTTTGGTGTTTTTGAAGGGATTTCATTGTTTTTCAGTTATTAGCCTAATGTATAATTAAGAAATATCTTATGAGTGAAAGTACATGTAATGTGGTTTTTATTTGAAATGAAGAAATTTTCTTAGTTCCAGACACAGTTTCATTCAGGTCTAATTAAATTGCACGCTTGTCTTGGTGAGTTATTTTTCTTCAGCATCATGCCCTTTTCTAAATCCATTATTTCATTTCTTCAGCTTATCTATTGAATATCTTTTTTTTATGTCATGTCTTTTATTTAACCCATATGCAGTTGTGTTCTGGTCTGTTGAAGCAGTGGCCAGACAACATTTGCCACAATAATGCCCGTCAGAGTGCTGGCCATAAAAACTCCAGCACCACATTCATCTGAAGGGCACTCCCAACGAAGGCGATGGGCTTTGCCATTCTCATCCACTTTGTAGTATTTCAGGACAGCCAGCTTAACCTTCTTTTATGCTTATTCTTGGGAATGGTGTAAGACTTCTTCCTTTTCTTAGCACCACCAAGAAGTCTCAACACAAGATGAAGAGTGGACTCCTTTTGAATATGTGGTTAAGACAAAGTATGTCCATCTTCTGTTGAATGCCAGCAAAGACCAGTCTTTGCTGATCAGGAGGAACTCCTTCTTTATCCTGGATCTTGGCCTTGACATTTTCTGTTGTATCCGAGGGTTCAACCTTGAGAGTGATGGTCTTCCCCGTAAGGGTTTTTACGAAAATCTGCATCTTGGTGGCGACTCCACTGCAGGTGGCAGATCGTAAAGGGCTCTATTGAATATCTTATATGCTAAATATAATTATTTGTTAGAAAGATTTATTGATGGGAAAACTTCATCATAACTGTTTTTAAAAGAGGTCATTATAAACTCACAAAAACCTAACAATTTTAATATAGAGTGTTTGGATCATCAGTATTTTTTAACCTATACATAGTGTTGCCATGTTTATTCAGTTGGGGGGTCATCTTTTTCATACCTTTTATATGTGCTGCCTAGAAGGACAATAGAAACTATTAATTCCGAGGAACTATTTTCTGTTCTGAGTAATAACACGTATTAATTACCATATTTTAAAACCAGGAGCCAGATTTTTCTGAAGATCATGAAGAAAAGAAAAAAGATTCAAAAAAATCCAAAGCAAACTTGCTTGAAAGAAGATCAACAAGAACACGGAAATGTATAAGTTACAGGTATGAAGTATGTGGAAATAATTACAATGAAAGAGTATAAAATGTTTCTTAAATTAATACACAATCATTACATGCTTTTCCTTCTCAGTGATCATTAGTGGTTGTATATATATTTCTTAACTCCTATCTTTAGAACCAGAATTTGAGAGCAACAAGCATGAATGATCTTTTCCAAATGCAAATTTGCTCGTGTCATTCTTGACTGGATAACATACTTTGCCAGATTTCTGTAGCACTTGGGATGAGGATCGATGCCTTTACACAAGACACAGGAAACACGGCATACTCTGCTCTGTGCTTAGCTCTCCCACATTTTCCCTTACTCAGCGTTAGCGACATCGTCTTCTTTCAGCCCCTTTGCACATACTGTTCACTCTGCCTAGAATTTCCCTCCCATTTTTACTCGAACGTTCTCTTGATCAACTCCCTCTGTTATGTGCTCTCTTAGCAACAAGTTCTCCTTGAAAGCACTTAGCATAATTGTAATGATTATGATTTTAATTATTTAATTAAAACTTCTGCTAGACTTGTAGCTTGAAAGTAAAGACCATATCTGTTTGCTACATCCTTGTCTTTTACAGTGAACATAGTACTGACAAATAGTAAGTGTTCTATAAATGCCTATTGAAAATATCGATAAAAGAATAAAAAACTATAATCTGGTTTACAGTCTTCCACCAGAAAAGGAGGGAGGGGGAGGAGCAGAGAGACAGGTATTTTTCCACAGTCATGCTTTTAGTAGCTAAACCTAGATTAAAACCTTATCTTCTGATTGTTGACTAGTCTAGCATTGTCCCACTAAACCTGCCTTATTTAAGACCTTTTATTGGCTCTGGTTGGTGTGGCTCAGTGGATTGAGTATCAGCCTGCAAACTGAAAGGTCGCAGGTTCAGTTGCCGGTCAGGGCACATTCCTGGGTTGCAGGCCAGGTCCCTTGGTTGGGGACGTGGGAGAGGCAGCCAATCAATGTTTGCCTCACACATCGATGTTTCTCTCCTTCTCTCTCCCTCCCTTCCCATTTTTCTAAAATAAATAAAATATTTAAAAGAAAAAACAAAGACCTTTTTTTTTGACCTATGGTTTACACAGACAACACCAAAACAGTCTTCTAACTTGAATAACAAAGTCAATTAATAAAATGTTAGTTCTTTATTTGTTAAAATAAAGAACTTTGAACTTGCTTGTTTATAAACTTTCATCAGTGGCCATGGAAGAGCTCTTCATGTACAGTTTGCTGCTATTGTTATTATTAAAACTTCATAAAATACAGTAGGACCAGTAAGAAGGAAATCCTTAATATATATTGGAGCAGGGTCCATCTTATTCTTTTCTTTAAAACATTTTGAAAAATTAGAAGTACCATAAGATTATTATAACTGATGAAGTTGAAGCCTCCTCATAAAACATGTGAGTGTAAAGTCAGTCCTGCTATAAGAATACACACATTCCTAAAAATAACCATGCTGTGTAAAATCTCACAATAAAAACCACAGGGACTATGGTAAATATGACCACACACTCAGAAACTTCATTAGTGACACCTTTAAAAAGATAACAGGAATCTAATAAAAATTATAGTGTCATTTGACACATGTTAAATGGTTAAGAAATAATATAAACACTGTATGTGACATTTTTTTTGTTGGAAAAAAGCCTTGAAGTTTGTCTATGGAAGTGAGGAGAATTGCAGTTTGTAAATTATGGGTGGTGGTAGACAACCCTTATTTGAAGTTGGCGAGAACACCAACTGCAGGTAGCTGTAGCTTGTAAGGCTCATGATAAGCTGAGGTAACTGACAGATGTTTAGGATGTGTGTTTGGTGTATTCCTATGCAGTTAGGCACCGATTTCTATGTTAACCTAGTGTTTCTCACAAATGAAATTACTCATAAGCAAGGATGAACTACATGTTATATTTGAATTATTTTGTACTACATCAGTCACACTGGAACAAATTTACATTTTCAGAACAAGCATTCTATCAGAATTGTATTGACTGTTAATCCTGATGTAATTATGGTTGTTAAACAGATTTGGCCCCAGTTGTTGTAGCTCAGTGGATTGAGTGGCATCCTGAGAACTTAAAGTCACTGGTTTGATTCCCAGTTGGGACACATGCCTGGGTTGCAGGCCAGGTCCCCAGTAGGGGACATGCAAGAGGCAACCACACATTGATGTTTCTCTCCTCTTTCTCCCTCCCTCCCTTCCCCTCTCTCTAAAAATAAATACATAAAATCTTAAAAAAAAAAAAAAGAAACACTCATTTTATTAGCATTTCCTCTTGGCTATATACCCAGAAATGGGATTACAGGATCATAAAGTAGGTTTTTTTTTTGTTGTTGTTGTTAGTTTTGTTTTGTTGAGGAATTTCCACCCTGTTTTCCATGGCAGCTGTACCAGCCTGCATTCCCACCAGCAGTTACAGGGTTTCCAGGTTCTCCACATCTTTGTCAACACTTGTTGGCTTTTCGTGTGTTTTTGTTTTTTGTTTTGTTTTTTGTCTTTTCACTTTCTTTTTATTTTTTATTTTACTTTTCAATATATTTTATTGATGATACTATTACAGTTGTCCCATTTCCCCCTTCACTCCCCTCCACCCTGCACACCCCCTCCCACCCAGACTCCCTCCCTTTATTTCATGTCCGCTAATTAAAGCTTCTACATTTCCCATACTGTGCTAACCCTCCCCCTGTTTATTTTCTACCTCCCATCAATGCTGCTTATTCTCTGTACCTTTTCTCTTCTCTCCTCCTCCCACTCCCCTGTTGCCAACCCTCCATATGATCTCCATTTCTTTGGTTCTGTTCCTGTTCTAGTTGTTTGCTTAGTTTGCTTTTGTTTTAGGTGTGGTTGTTAATAACTGTGAGTTTGCTGTCTTTTTACCGTTCATGTTTTTTATCTTCTTTTTCTTAGATAAGTCCTTTTAAACATTTCACATAATAAGAGCTTGGTGATGATAAACTCCTTGGACTTGACCTTATCCGAGAAGCACTTTATCTGCCCTTCCATTCTAAATGAAAATTTTGCTGGATAGAGTAGTCTTGCATGTAGGTCCTTGCCTTTCATGACTTGGAATCCTTCTTTCCAGCCCCTTCTTGCCTGCAAGGTCTCTTTTGAGAAATCAGCTGACAGTCTGATGGGAACTCCTTTGTAGGTGACTGTCTCCTTATCTCTTGCTGCTTCTAGAATTCTCTCCTTCATTTTAATCTTGGGTAATTAATTATGATGTGCCTTGGTGTGTTCCTCCTTGGGTCCAACTTCTTTGGGACTCTCTGAGCTTCCTGGACTTCCTGGAAGTCTATTTCCTTTGCCAGATTGATGGAGTTCTCCTTTATTATTCGTTCAAATAAGTTTTCTACATGTCATTCTTCTTCTCCTTCTGGTACCCCTATAATTCGGATGTTGGAACATTTAAAGCTGTCCTGGAGGTTCCTAAGCCTCTCCTCATTTTTTTAAATTCTTGTTTCTTCATTCTTTTCTGTTTGTTTTTTTCTTTCTTCCTTCTGGTCCACTCCATTGATTTGAGGCCCAGTTTCCTTCCCATCACTATTGGTTCCCTGTACAT
>PVKM010020607.1:0-23250 GCA_004027735.1 Carollia perspicillata
GGATGCAATCATTAAGCAGAAAGGAAAAAGGACTCATGGACATCGACAACAGTGTGGTGATTGTGGGGGAAGAGGGATATAAGGGGACTCAGTGGTAATGAAAAAAATACAATACAAAATTAAAAAATAATTAAAATCCATTTCAGCACAGAGGTGCCCGGTCAGATCATTAAGCTTGGAGAAGTTACTCAGTCACAAAATTATCTTTTTTAAATTATATGTTTAGAATATATATTATCTCTATGAATAAAAAATATATCAAAGCAAAGATTGATACTCAAAGTCCATTAAATACCAGTGTAATTAACCAACAGTCTGTGTACTAGTCCATTTTTGCCTTCTACCATAGATTCTAGTGAGGAAGACACACATTAAATAAGTAGACAGAGAAATAGATACTTATTTAGGAGACCGTTAAGTATTCTAATAGGTCAGAGAATGATGCTACTACAAGAAAGAATAAGACAGCTTACTTCTCTGAGCATATGGTTTAGCTGAGTCCTGAAAAATGAGAAAGTCAAACCATTTGCAGTACAAAGGGCAGAGAATGGACAAAGAATAAGCTGTACAGAGGACTTGTGGTTAGAAAAAGCTGAGTAAGAAACTGAAAGGAACCCACTATGCCTAGATGGTAATAATGAAGAAGAGAGGGAGAGTGTGGGTAGGTTGGCAAGGCTCTAGCATGTAGGATCTTGAGAATACTGTGACTACAATGGTTTAAAACAGAGCATTTAAACTACTTAAATGCCAGTTTCAGAGATTTTTCTAACTACTCTTTGGTGAATAAATTTCTCCAAGGTCAAGAGGTGGGAAAAGAAACCCACTGGGAGGCTACTCTGGTTATTTACAAGGAAAGCAATAATGTCAGATTAGAGTGGTGTCTATTGAGATACAGATAAGTGTACGTATTTAATATGCATTTGGAGAAAAAAATGAGGGATGTATACTGATGAATGGAGGGATGATGGATGCAAGGCTATGAGACATCTCAGGAATGTTTCCTGGGTTTTTCTGGGCTGATCTCCTGTGTTTCTGGTCTGAGCGCCTGGGTAGAGGGTGACACCCTGTGCTGAGTCAAGGAGGACATGACTTATACTTGAACACCTTGCTTGTATCTCATCCTTTCTCTCTCATCCCTCCTTCACCCCTTACCCACATTTCTCTAAATCCTATCTACCTTTTCAGTTGTGGTACATTCAATAAACTTATAATGAACAATAATAAAAATCATAAGTTTAAATTTCTGAGTCCTTCTAAACACAATATATACCCAACTAATTTAATCCTTACAACAAAACTCTATGAGATAGATCCAACTTTACACATAAAGAACGTGGAGGCACAGAGAGCTCCAGAAAATGCCTGAGGCCATACTTCTACAGAGCAATTGCTGGGGTCAGCAAGCCCTTACTTTACAGTCTAATGCAGGTGCTAGACTTATAAATAAATACAATAGATACAGCGCTGTGACAAAGTACTTATAACTACATCAATATTGTCCTATGAAATCCCAGTAGGAGTACATGATCAATCCTAGACAGCAATAGTCCAAAGAAAGGCTTCCTGGAAGAGATTACATCTGAGCTGGACTTTGAAGGGTAAGTGAAAATCATGCAGGTGAAGTTAAGGGGAGTGGAGAAGGTCTTTCCAGGCAGAGCAACACAGAGGCAAGAGACCTCTGGGGTGGGGTTGGAGGAGAATCAAGTATGAGTCAGTACAAGAGCAAAGCTGATAAATATGCTGGAGAGAGAGAATGGAGAAATAGATTGGAGAGAAGTTTGACATTTGTGGTTGGGGCATGGTTTAATTGGCATTTTAAATAACTTTCACAGGTTACATATAGAGGAAAAGGTGGGGTGAGAGCAGCCAGAAGTCTAGAACTATTGGGGCAAAAGTGAGGCAAAAGTGAGGATTTGACATAAAGCAATGATGTTAGGAATAAAGAAAATAAAAGGAATTTGAAAATTACACAAGAAAGTACATATACAGTACTTATTACAATGTTTGGTCAGTTACATAAAAAACATTAGTTATCATTTCAGTTGCTACTTAAGAAGCCATAGTAAAACTTAGTGGCTTAATACAACAAAGATTTACGATTTATCTTAATTCTGTGTATTTGGTGGGTTCTACTTGATTTTGACTGGGATCACTCAAGTGAATGCATTCAGCTTGTAAGTTCCCTAGTTTTTAAACACGCCACCTACCAATCTGCCTCATTCTAAGTTTCTGTTTGCCCTCCTTGTATGCAGGCCACTTTGCAAAACAAGTTTCAAAAGCACATGTTGTTTCCAACTCTTAAAGTTTTTCTAAACATTTTTTTCCTAGTTTTGTTTCAATATAAAGATATTTTTAGATGTATTTTGTGCCATGGAAACATTATACGAAGCTGGAGCATGCTATAATTTAACTTTTTCATCACTTGAATTCAAGTTACATTTGTCTTCTGAAAAAGCCTGGAAAGCTATGTGGAATGTTTAGCAAAGGATTGCAATGGTCTGGGTTTGGGTATTTTAGGGCCTTTTTTTTACTTTACTTTTATATATTTATTTTTTAAGTATATGTATCTTTTTTTTGAAAAAAGTCATATTTATTTTTAAAATGTGATGACTTCTGTCTTATGTGAGCACAGAAATAACTTGAGGGTAATTCTCTGATCTTTTCATCTTTTTGGGCCACTGGTTTGTGCAAGTCCAGCTCCTTCGACAGGGTGATCATCTGTGTGAGCTGTAGTTTGGTTAGTTTCTGGTGGCTGATACACAAAATGACTGGTTTACTGAAAAACTTAGAAAATACCTGGAAAATTTATGAGAAATGCCATTTATATTGTCATTGCAGAGATTCACAGGCTTTGGGGGTTTTTGTATGCTTTAAGGCTAACTTCAAATTCCTAGAGCCACAAGAATATTAAGTGTTGCTCTTCTTAAGTATAAAGCTGAAATGCAGGAGAGTGGCTCAGGAGGCTTACTCAGTGCCTGTGTAAGCCTATGTAAGCCTGGTGTTTAAAATGTAATTCCAAATGTTTGTAAACCAAGTTATATTCTCACATGATGACATTCTCACCAGTATATCTGTGTTATGTTCACATGTTAGTGGATTTGGTTTGTGTTGTTAAGGTGGAAAAATGTGTTACTGGGAGGTAATTACTGTAAAGTTATTTAATTATTGATTTTCCCAACATAGCAGGGTTGACATTTTAGCAGATATAATGAAGGAAAAGATAGCATTAACAAAATGGAATAAAAAATGCACATTTTAAAGGGAGACATGACTCATTTAAAAAGATATGCAGTAATCATCAAGAGAGGATGACTATGTTCTTCATAAATGACATTAACTATTCAAATAAAATGACAGAATTATGATATGTAAGGATAGTATGAGGGTATTCAGAACCCTAGCATTGGCTAAGGCATACATAAGAATTTCATCTTTACCCATGTCCTTTTTGGAATTCATCTCTTCATTATACTTTATCAAAAGCACACTCTTTTTTGAAGTATTTATAGTGGCTTGTGCTTTTCTTTATTTAGAAAAACAGAATTTTACTTTGCATATTTGTTCTAATAGCTATAAATAAATGCAGCTACTTTTCCCCTTGAAATAAATGACTGCATTTTAGACTGAAAGAAGATCAGCTCAGGACGACCACAGATTTCCCAGCCCTGCTGAGTTCTTGCTTTTTATTCCCGGTTTATCTGCCTTTCTGATTTCTAGCCACAGTGAAAGAGCATCTGACTACATGGTAATGAGCTCTTAAAAGACAAAAAGAAGTGCTTATGCATCCAAAGGAGTGTTCGCCTCTACACAATAGCCTTGTGAAAGCAAGTTTTCAACTATTTTTTAGACTGCCTTCAGAATCAGCGTTATGAAACCCACAAAAAACATTATGTCTTTTAATCAGAAGCACATGATTTTTGACACTAAATCATATGACCAAGTTGATCAACCGCCATGTCAGACAGGCTTTATTTGAAATAACACTCATCCTCTTTTACATCACAGCATGAACCCAAAAGAGAAAGATATGTCACAATTTAGATAATTCAAAAGAATGTAATACAGATTGTAAAGAGAGTTTCCAAAATGAGGTTTCAGAATATCCTTGGCCGGAAGACTATTTAGCAGTTAAGAAAAAGTTGAATATAGAATATTTTTTTAAACATTTGCACAGTGGGAAAAAAAGAGATGGCAGAGATAAAAATTAAAATAATGGATCAGAAAATGGAAACATAATTTTAAATTGCTTATAACTATTATTTTGGAAACAGAATAAAGAAAGAAAACACAAGTACACAAAATATAAAATCACATTAAGGAAATGTTTATAGAAAATCTCTATAAAATGCATTTAAATTTTTTCACATTTTTATGAACCTTAAAGTTAACCAATATGACCCCAGAGAAGGATGAAACTCAAGCTGACAAACAATTATGAAAATTATAAAAAAGCAAATATGCAAATAATTTTCAGAGAAATTTTAAACCCTCAAAAAAGAGTTAATTTACAAATTATTCAAACTTTTCAACATAAAGAATGCAAGCTTCCAAATTTTTTTGTACTAAGACATAATATTTAAAAAGCAGACTGATAGAGATGACAAAATACAATATCCTTACTTAATATAATTTTATTAATGTTAGGGAAAATACTAAATGTTAGCAAATGTAATAGTGGTACACTAAAGGAATATTATATCATTTACCAGAAATATATATTTCTCAAATAAATAGCCAGCACCAAGTTTAAAGGTCAAACACTGAAAGTTTTATTTTTATATGAAGAATTAGATAGTAATGACAGTTATCCCCACTATTAATATTAATTCAAAAAATAATAGCATGTGCCGCTGAACTGTGAGATAAAAATTAGAGGTGTAAACATTGGTAAGAATGAAGCAAAAAGTACTCGAATAGGTGCTTATATAATTGTATTCCTAATAAATTCAATAGAATCAACAGAAAATTTATAAAACAGTTAATATATAAAAGTAACTAGGAGTAAAATCATCAGGTTTGCTTTCTCATCTTTTCTTTTTGGTTAGTTTATACTAGAACATAGATTATTTTAAATTTTTGCATTCGTTTTCTAAAGTATTATTTTCCCATTAATTGTACTTACTTTATATTTGTTATTGCCCCCTTATTCCTTTTTATGAAAGGTTTTATTTATTAATTTTTAGAGAGAGGGGAAAGGAGAGAGAAAAAGAGGGAGAGAACATCGATGTGAGAGAGAAACATTGATAGGCTGACTCTTATAATCACCATAAAGGGGATGCACTCACAACCCAGGCATGTGCTTTGACCTGGAATGTAACTGGTAACCTTTTGCTTTGCATTACAACACCCAACCTACTGAGCCACACCAGTCAGGGCCCCCATTATTACCTTTAATATTGCATATTATGTTTTCCCTTTGCCATTTTTATGCTTTATTTTGCTTTTATTTAAAGTTCTTAGGCTGACTAATAAATTCTACCACTGTTTTATTTCTAATTTTTTAAAAATCTGTCTATTCTTTTGATGTCAATAGACATGTTCAGTTGTAATTCTTTTAAATTCTTCACTGGGACCTCAGTGTTCTCTCCCCCAACCCAACCATTTCTGGAAATTCATATTTGGAAATTTTTTAGAATTAACATTCTTCTTTTGGAATATTTCAAATGGCCGATAAACTGGTTAATCAAGTAAAGCCATGTTAATCTGTGTCAAAAAATCATGTGCCACCAGGAAGTAAATGGGTATTTTCTCATGTGGGCAATCCTGAAAGAATAATATGTTTAAGACATGTTCTGGAGTTCCGGCTAAGATGGAAGTGTAGGTAGAAACCCTTCACTTCCTCGCACAACCAAACGGAGGATAACAACCAATCTAAAACCAATAAATAACCAAAATTGCCAGAAAATCAAATTGCATGGACTCTGACAACCAAGGAATTAAAGAAAAAATCAACCAGAACAACCAGACCAGTAAGGCGGACTGTGCTGGCAGACTCAAGAAACTGCTAAGGGGCAGGGCTGACTGATGAGCTCAGCAGAGCTGAGTGGGAGGTACTGACTTAGGGAAAAACTGAGACTCAGAGCTGACTGTGGGCTAAGGTTGGGGTTGCCATGGTGGGAGATACTTCCAGTCTGACACTAGAGTCTGTTGGAAAGTGCACTAGAGACATGCAGGCAAGCTGCATTGTTCCCTCTCTGGCCCCTCCCACACAAGCAGCACAACCAAGGGGGTTGCCCTGCTGGGGTATATAACTAAGGCCCTGCCCTCTTACAACCTATCAGCTGCACCAGGACATAGAAATATGACTCAAATGAAAGAAGACAGCAAAACCTCAGAAAGAGAACTAAGCGATGAGGAGATTACCAACCTTTCTGATGGAGAATTTAAAGCCCTGGTAATCAAAATGCTCACAGAACTGATTAAGTTTGCTCAAAAAATGAAAGAACAAATGAAAGATACCAAAAATGAAATAAAGCAAAATATTCAGGGAACCAACAGTGACAAGGAAGAAACCAGAATTCAAAGCAATGATTTGGAACAAAAAGAAGAACTAAACATCCAACTGCATCATAATGAAGAAATAAGAATCAAAAAAAAATAAAGAGAGGCTGAGGACTCTCTGGGACAACCTGAAACATTCCAATACCCAAATTATAGGGGTATCAGAAGGAGAAGAACAGCACCAGGAAATTGAAAACTGATTTGAACAAATAATGAAGGAAAACTTCCCTAATCTGATGAAGACAATAGACTTCCAGGAAGCCCAGAGAGTACCAAAGAAGTTGGACACAGACAGGAACACACCAAGGCACATCATCATTAATTTACCCAAGATTAAAGACAAAGAGAAAATCCTAAAAGCAGCAAGAGATAAGGAGACAGTTACCTACAAAGGAGTTCCCAGAAGGCTATCAGCTGATTTCTCAAAAGAAACCTTACAGGCAAGAAGGAGTTGGAAAGAAGTATTTGATGTCATGAAAGGCAGGGAACTCTATCCAAGATTACTCTATCCAACAAAGCTTTCATTTAGAATAAAAGGGCAGATAAAGTGCTTCCCAGGTAAGGTCAAGTTCAAGGAGTTCATCATCACCAAACCCTTATTATATGAAACGTTAAAGGGACTTATCTAAGAAAAAGAAGCTAAAAAATATGAACAATAAAATGACAACAAACTCACAACTATCAACAAATGAACCTAAAAGAAAAGAAAAACAATGAAAACAAAAACTAAGCAAACAACCAGAACAGGAACAGAATCAGAGAAATGGACATCACACAGAGGGAGTTCAGTGGGGAGGGGGAAGGGAGGAATAAGGGGGGAAAGGGTACAGGGAAGAAGAAGCATAATTAGTAGGCATAAAATAGATAGGGAGAGATAAAAATGGTATAGGAAACAGAGAGCTCAAAGAACTTATATGTACAACCCATGGACATGAATTAAGGGGTGAGGGAATGCTGGAGGGTTGGGGTGGGGCAGAGTGGAGGGGGGATAAAGGGGGGAAAATTGGGAAAAATGTAATAGCATAATCAATAAAAATACTTAAAAAAATCTCACAGTCTGGAACAATAAAAAAAAGATAAGTTCTCAACAAATCTGTTTTAGGTTAATAGTTAATAGTCAGATGTATAAGCATTGTTTTTTGAACAATAAAAAAAAGATATGTCCTCAACAAATCTGTTTTAGGTTAATAGTTAATAGTCAGCTGTGTAAGCATTGTTTTTTGCATTAGAAAATAAAATGGGAGGAGGAAACCATTCAAAATTGCAACCAAAAAGTGGAATACCTATATTGAAGTTAACCAGAAATGTGAAGGAACTATATGAAGAAAACTTGGATTTCTAATGTTACATAAAAAAGACTCCAGTAAAATTAGAGGTGATTGTATTCTTTTATAGGAAACTGCTATATTGTGCATTGACAAAGCTCCATTTATTAACTATAAATTCAGTGTTAACATTTTATCTAAATTTATTTTTGTATTTAACAAAATGCCCCAAAGTTTAGCATGGAAAATGTTATGACATTTCCCAAAAAGAAGAATAAATGAGGTAGAAGTAATCCTATCCAGTATAAAAACTGCTAACAGAGCCCTCCTAACCAATATAGCTTAAAAATAGAGAACCAATTGGTTATCGGACAATGTCTCTAAATCCTCCAGACCATAGTAACAGTAACATACAAATCATTGGGAAAAGAGAACGTCACTAAGTGATGTTGGACTGAGACACTAGTAGATGAAAAAAGAAAAATAATTATGATTTCATTTATTTACCAAAGTAAATTATGGAAATTAATAACTAAACTATGATGGTTAGAAGAAAATCATGGGTGAATTTATTTGGGATTTTAAAATTGGTGGAAAGTCTTTCAGGAAGATGACAACACAAAGTGTGAACAGGAAACCTTAACAAATCTGTAAAAGTTATGATCAACTAAAAAAAATCTGAACTAATAAGAAATATAGTAGAAACAAGTGACAAGCCAAGATGAGTTTTCTTAATGTACAAAAGTTTATACACATCAGTAAGGACAAAATAGGCTTAACCCAAAGGCCAATTGAGAAATCACTGAAAAGAAACATAATGAGCAATAAAAACATAAAATGACAATCCTCATCCTCATATTAAAGAAATGCAAACAAACAATAATGGATGCCATATCTAATCAATCAAATTGTTGACAGATAAAATAAGTTTGATAATACCCAATGTCAGTGAAGATGTAGAAAAACAGGCAATGCTAGTAAACCATTGCTTAAAGTGTAAATTGATGCAACCTCATTTTCAGACAACTAGGTCATAGGCATTGAAACATAAAACATACATTTCCCTATTATCCTGAATCTCTTTTGCTAGAAATGTATTCAAGGATATACTCACGCTTGTATTTCAAGATGTGCTAACAAGAATGTTCATGGTAAAACTAACAACCCACAAATAGCAGGAATGATCACACCAAGGATGCAGTTGAACCATTTACGGCATTCCATTGGCCTATTCCAGTGAAAGCTTGTATAATCTTCTGAAATGTGAAACAGACCTTTCAGCACAGACATGGAAAGACCTGCAAGATAAATGGTGTAGTTTAAAAAAAAATAAAGCAATGATCACACAGTGTGTGTAATATAGTTCCTTCTGTATAAAGAAAAACTGTATATATATATGTGTGTGTGTGTATGTACATATATATATGTGCATTAACAATATAAATGGAAGACATAAAGAGTTTAAGCCTGCCTTTGTGTAGAATAATTCTTCCAAATTTTATCGTGGATCAGAATCACCTGGAGGGTTTGTTAAAAACCGGATCACTGAACTTTGAGGAATCTGATTCAGTGGATCTGGAGTGGGACCTACTAACGTACATTTCTAACAATTTCCTGGGCCATGCCGATGCTACTGGTCCAGAAACCATACTATGAGGACCACCAATATTGAGGAACGGGGCTTCTCAGTTTGATATCTCCCTGTTCTTGTGATTCTTTTTTTTTTAAATTGTGTGTGGCTCAGAGCAGTGAGGTTCTGGAGAATTTCAACTTTCTTTTATAAACTTATTCAGCTTAAAAACAGTAGTAAACATTTCTTAAACTACCAAATTAAATAAATCACACTGCTTTTTAGCTAGATTGAAATACTGTGTTTATTAATTTGCTTAGAAATGGAATTATTGGAATATTAAACCTTTCCCACCTTTAACCAAATCCTAGATATTTCCTTGTGTCCCAAATTGAACTCAGAAGTTCAATTGGCTTTGAAGTATGCCAAGAAACAAAAATATTTTGAGAACACTGGGATTTGCATCCTTTCACAATACCAAGTTTAATGCCAAATGTATATATAAAATAATAAGAGAACAAAAAAATCATTGTTATGTTCTATAAAGTAGAATTGACAAATACATGCAACCTGTACAACAGGGCACCATTTAAGATGACAGGCACACTAACATGCTCCTAAAGCAGTCTCGTGGTGTTGTCTTTTGCTTTCTTACACATATTCTGTTAATGCATCCTTATTATCACACTGCCTCTTCTGTTTCAGAATTTTATAAACCTGTAAGACAATAACAACAACAGAAAGAATAGATTGCTCGATACTAGACCATATTTCTATTATCTTTTCTTATTATTATTTTGGGGTATTTTAAGAGCTTTTTCACTTATTCAGTATCTAATATCCCTTAGAAGGATTGTATAGCATATGGGAACACATACAAAATAACTAAAAATTTGAATCCCTATTTTGTCAATACCCAGGTCTTCTGCTGGGGCAGCAAACCTAAGCAATCAGGCATTGCACTAGACTGTGTTGGCAACAAAGCAAGCCATGTTGGGGTGCCACGGGAATATATTCTTTTGTTTTGTTTTTTATACCAAGGCCCTTTCTTTCTTTCCCCTAAAAATCAAATCTGGTGGTTCATTAGCTATTCTGGATGATCTCAGCTTCCCCTCAGCATGTTCTTGTCTTCTCAGCTCCACACTCCAGGGGTTTGATAGAACAAGGTTAATACTTGGAATCACGGTCAGGAGCAAATTGATTGCAAGTAGAGGATATAAAGCTTGTCTGTCACCCTCTCCTTGTGGCCTCAAGTTAAGCAAGAAGTTTGCATCAAAATAGACCTTTAAAATTCTATTTTTAACTGACATCTATCTATGAGAACACTATTTCTATCAAACCATACACCACTAACACCTGAACAGCAATGATCAGATAGACTGATATGCCCCTGAAAAGAGCTGAACCCTCGCTATTTCATGACTATAAAATGTCTTCTTTTTTCCTACCCCTGCCCCAACTAGTCCTCTGTTATTTAATTTAAAAGGCATTCAATGAATATCTCCTGTCTGCTGGGTAGGTACTAAGAAACATTTACATGCTGCAAAAGTCTAGAAGTTGACATTAATATAGACTTTGAGGTGAATAGTACCTCAGGAAGACATGTAACCTGCCCAGCCAGGGGTGTGTATTATCCTAGGCCTGCATTTTGGAAGGGGGTGTATTATGATGAGCTGTAAGAAATTATCTGTTCTCTGTTAGAGCCCATAATTGGGGGAAAACTAGTGGAGAAGAGTCACAGATGCAGCTTACTATGACTCATAACTGATGTTGCACTTATATTGCTATACTGATCTGAATAAAGGAGTCCACAATCAGTAACGAGGGTATAATGAGTTGTGCTTGGGTTGGGGTGGCAGAATCAAAAAAGGCTCTGTAGAGATGACATTTGATCTGGGCATTCCAGAATGAGTCACACTTTGATGGGAGGGGTGTGGGAGGATGGAGCATGATGTAGTGGGAAACAACAAGAATGCCACTGTTGCTCACATTTGTTTGGGGTAATTCTAACTGAGAATAATTGAAATACTTTTTCTTGAAAGTTGAAGATCATAAACCATGGCTTCTCTCTCAGTGAAAGACCACTCTTCACTAAATTGTTTAATCTGTGGTCTCGATTTATTAAGATATGTATGGCTTGCCTTGGGAGTCTGAGTAATCACTGGCATTGTATAGAGGAATACATTTGCATGTCATTATTAGAATGTCAAGTTGTCTTTCAAAAGTGGACCTAAATAAAAGCCCACCAGTGCCTGGGCTATCTCTGAGTGCTGACTGTGGGAACATCCGCTGATGGCATTCACTATACTGTATGCAAACATTTCAATCACCCCAAAAGGCCTCCTGTCCACAAAGGCTGGACAGTCCTTACCTCTCATTCATAATGCCACATTAGCATTTCAATTCTCATCCTCTGTGGTCATAAGAGGCTGGGAGGTCTATGGAGAGACATTTCTCAACCCATAGACACAGAAGGGGTG
Source organism: Carollia perspicillata (assembly GCA_004027735.1). Classification (NCBI taxonomy): domain Eukaryota; kingdom Metazoa; phylum Chordata; class Mammalia; order Chiroptera; family Phyllostomidae; genus Carollia; species Carollia perspicillata. The sequence goes on from PVKM010020607.1 coordinate 11,817, forward strand.
ATTTGAGCCCTCTGAAGGACACCATCTCTGTGGGGGAGTGTCTATCAAAATACTTCATATTGCAACTCCAAAACTCCAGAGTCTGAAAGGGGATCAATTTGGGAAAGCAGAAATGGGTGTAGGTATTCATGGAAGAAAGCTGTAATAAAGAATGTAAAGAAATAGTATACACATACTCTCTGCCTTGTCTGAGCAATTTCCCAGTGATGTTGACTATATGAAGCCCCTGTTAACACTCAGAGAATATTTTCTCTCTGATCTTTGTAACTTTCATTCCTGCTGAGATACAAGACAGATGGACACACTTTGAAGAATAGACCAATATTCATGGAGTTATTCAATTTTAGAAATTTTTGACTTTTTCACCATTAAACTTTTTTTTGTCATCTTTTCTTCCAGATTTATACATTTGCTGTAAAATTTTGCCTCCCAAAAATTTTGAATGTAAGATAATAATAAATGTTGGTTGAGTATGCAGTTAAATAAAGAAGTCACTTAATGTTAGCAGTGATTGGAAAAGAAGGCTCTGAAATCACATTCTATGGGCTGATATGAATTGCATTCTAAATGGAAAAGTCACCTTTTAATTTATGTTAGTATCCTCTTCTGAAATGAGGAAAATGGGGATCATGATAAAAATAAATGTATGAGGTCATGTAAACAGAGTGCCAGGCATTTGGCAAGTGGCCCGTAATGCTAAAAAATATCCCTTGCCTAAAATTCCTTTGGTATCTGATGCAGCCTAATTTGACTTCTAAATAGCATAAAATGATTATGGTTAATAAAGAGAACTAATATAATTCCAGCACCAACAAGTATACTTGACCTTTCATATAACTTATAGTGCTCTTTGAGGACAAATTTGTATCTGGAGAATTTTTTTCAAAAGTAACATAGATTTGTATGCCTATTATATGAGTTAGGAATATGTTTGGCTGCAACTAACAGTGGCTTAAATAATTGCTGGTATATTTTCTTATGTACCAGGATAAAGAGTTACTGTCTTTGATTCTAGTGCACAACACTGAGGATCCAGCTTCTTTGTCATTTTCTTCCAGCAGCCTTACCTTTTAGGCTTGTATCCTTAGGCTAGTTACTTACTACATGGTCATGAAGCAACTATAATATTCAGGCCTCCTACCAGCATCGCAGACCAAAAGAAGGAGTGAAGGGTCATCACCAAAAAATACCGTTTTAATCAGTAAAGCAGAAGCTTACCAAGAAGTACCCCCCGTGGTGTTCTCTTTTCATCTCATTGGCCGGAAATGTCACATAGCATGCATAGCTTTAAGAGAATGTCGAAAAGCAGGTAAGAGGATTGTCTTGGGTAGACTATAATAATCTGTCAGCTAAAGTTGAGGAAAGTGTAGCCTAAACAAAATCAGGCTTCTGTTAACGTAGAGCAATTGTTATCAAAATTCATTGTGCATCAAAATCATCTCAAGAGTTTAACAAACAAGATTTAAAACCCTCCAGAATTTCTAATTTAGCAGTTTTGGAGTAGAGGTCAAGGATATGCATTTCTAACAAGATGTTATTGTGGCCATTTATGGAAACACATTCTGTCACAGGTAGACACATCCCTGCTGAAGGATTGTTAAGACTCCAGAAGTCGTCATCAGAAACCTCTGTCCTACATCAGAGCACAGAACATAGGTGTAGCAGAAGACCACATGGGAACAATTCTGGGGCTGACTGCATAGTTTGACCTGGCCAGTGTTGCTGCTTTCCCATGTTCCCATTACCTATCATGTAGGTTTCAGTGATGTCCCACTTCTGCAGAATATGGACCAGCTCTGGGGGGATAGAATCAAGACAAATGAACAAAGAAAGAAGCCCATAGTGGGTATCATTCATCATTTTTTATCATCATTAAGCAAAATCCTTGAATTCATTTTTGTGTAAAGAATATACTAAAGCTCTAAAGTCCAAGGTACCACTATTCTCTCCTAAGAGTTTAGCATCTTTGTGAAGATTGTTACCTACCCTTTAAACAATAAGATGAAAATCAATAGATTTACATTTTGATTGCTTAAAATTAGGTTAAGATTCTTCTCAGCTGAATGGCTAAAAAAGCACCCTATTGGAGGGATTTATTCATTTGTACCTTGAAAGGTAACAGAAAAATGGAATGGTTGGATGGATGGATGGATGGATGGATGGATGAAAAAAAAGAAAGTAGGTTTGGGGAAAGAAGTACCTGGTGCCCAATCATGCAAGGGTGGGACTTGACAGGTCTCCTTGGAGTTGGGGAATAGATCATAATGTCTCATCATCAGTACAAGTTTTAACCATATATGTAAGAAGAACCTTTGTGCTTATCTCACTTTGTTTTAAAAGCAACCTAGTAGTGTGATATTGAACACTTAACAGTACAAGAAAAGGATCTATTTTAATCCTCCCTAGTTCCAAGTATTGACTCATTCTAAAAATCATGACAAACTTTCATTTAAAAAACAATTATAGTACATTTTTTTCTATGAAATGAGAAGCGCTTTAAAAAGGAGTCCTTTCGGCATAGCAGTAAAAACTTACTTTAGAGCATGTGCATTGTCAAAATATCACTAAAGTATGTTAAACAAGTGTTCTCTAGAGTTGAAAGATGGTTAACTGATAAGTAGTCCAAGTCTCCTTTCCAAAATACAATAAAATAAATCAATACTTGGATCAGAACTAAAGGCATGTTCTCAAGAATTATCTGAGCAATTTTTCATGTCTAGAATTCTTATTTTTTTTTTAAAAATTGGATAGTGCCTATTCTTCTTTTTAAAAACAGTTTTTACCGACTGCTTATTGTACATAAAGTCTGTATTTAAAAATTCAGGTATAGAGAGGATATCAAAGAAGCAGAGCACTTGATCATTAGCTTTAGTGAATGTCAAACCTTTCTTACAGCAACATGGTACCACCAATACAACTCATTAATATTAATAACATTAATAATTAACATTTATCAAATAATTGCCTCATTTTAATCCTCACAACAACTCGATAATGTATTACTGTTATTTTTATTTTATTGATGAAGAAACCAGGGTACAAAGATTAAGGTTCTTGGCTTTAGACTACTTATCATAGCAAGGTAATTGAGCTGGGACTGGAATCCATATCCATTTGCCTTCGAAGTTCTTTCTAACTTAGTTTTATTTACAGAATGTGTCAAGATTAAATTATTAAATAGTAGTAAAATAACCCAAATGAATAGTGCACTTGTGTTTATTTGGTGTTCAATGTATAACTTGAAAAAATTCTGGATGAAGTGAATTTTGATCAGACTATAAGAAACCATTTCGAAAGAGAAAATGGCATAAATAACACTGATAGGACATCTTTTTTATGAGAATGGAATGATCAAATGAGTTGGAGACTCAATTTATTAGACTAGCTGGAGAAATGAATTTAGGTAAACTGTGATTGCTAGTGGTAGTTATGGAGCTCCCTCAGGGCCACTGCACATTGTTGCTCAGGTTGTTACTACACAAGAACACACAGGTGAGCATACAAGGTGAGTGGGGCTCTCACCAAGCTAAGCACCTAGTTCTGAGACTTCATCTTCCTGGAGAAAGATTTAGTGCTCACCTATATTTTCTTGGCACTTACATTCCATGAATGCTGATTCAGTGACTTCCAACTGCAAATACCCATGACTGTGTGACCAAGGGACTTCTCTCATGACTGCAGCTCATTTAGCCCATGTATTAGGCAGGCAGGAAGAGTTAAGGACTTGATACTTCCCTGTGCAGAGAGTTCAGCCAAACTACATGGTATTGCTAGCTCAGCATCAACTCTGTGTAGCCAAGCGGTCTACATGAAACTTGAACTGCCACTATTCCATCTTGCGAGTACATGTACTAGATGACAACCTACAATGTCACAGAAAATGTAAACTCCTGAGGTGACTTCCCTAGCAGTCCTTGTGAGCAACAGTCTACCTCTACTCCCAGGGAGTTCTCCTTGTGTGCTCCATAAATAAGACTTCTGTGAAGCTTACCACAACCCCACTCTTTTTGGTTTGAATGGGTCAATTCAGCCTTAACCCAGGAACCCTACTGCACTTCATCCACAGACCCTAATTCAGGAATGTGCCTCCAGCGCTAACACCTGTCTCTCTGCATCCGGCCTAGACCTTCCCATTTGGCCCCTCAAGGCTTGTCATGTACTCCCTTCAGGACCTGAGGGTTATAAATGTCTGTATTTCAAATCACTCGCAGTCTTTTGTTGAACCAGGGTTCATAATGCAACATTCCATGGTTCTTCTTACCAGATGCTGATTTAATAAAGTCACAGTGTTCACAGATCACTGGTGTAAATTCATACATAGCCCAGCTCCCTCAACCACAGGTGGGATGGAATTTCTTATACTGTTTCCAGAGCTTTCCAACATCACTGAATCCTAGTTGCCAACAGTGGTTTCCTGCTCTAGAGTGCATTCTTATTGACTCCGTTCCCTACTTCACTTTCTAATTTTCCTACTGCTGCTTCTGAAGATCACTGCCTGAATAAACTATTCAAACTTCAATCTGTGTCTCTGGGCTTTGTTTCTGGAGGGGCCCAATTTAACTTGGATTGAGAATGATCCCCACAAAAGCACAGTATGTGTTAGCTGCAGCCAGAGGATCTGAGAAGCCAATACTTACAGAATAGGCAATGATAGAGAATTGCTGCAGGCTATTAAACAAGGAATGACTATGCTGCTTAAAGAAAATGATCATAGTTTTTGTGTATAGTATGCTTTGCACTGAGGGAAGAGTAGTAGCTAGGAGAGAGCCCAGAGAGTCAAGTTTTACCATCATTGTGGTTATCTAACAGGGGAGGCAAAGAACTTTTGGATCAGCAAAAAGGAAATGAAAATGAGGAAAGTATCTAAGACAGGGAAGGAGAATCAGTAGGGACTGATATTGACTGAGTTGGTAATGAAGAAGTGAGGAAGATGGAGAAAGCAAAAATAATCTTCTTAGAGAGCTGAATATGGCCGTATGTGGTTTTGTTCTATGATTAATTTTGTAACTTTTACTTACAAAGTAATAGTTACTGGTCTTGAAACTATCGTAAAGAAACCTTAGTTCATCAGAATGAGTCCAATTTATCCAAAAGAATTGGCATTATGAAACCTTTGGAGATATAGTTGGTGTTTCAATAATTTTCACAAACTTTTCTCTAGCCCTTCAATACACATAAAATTTCTTATTATTCTTTACACTGAAATCCTCAAGGATTTTTTCTCTTTGTGAATAGGAAGACAGATTTTTCTTAACAATACCTTTTAATGAGTGATCAGAGCTACATTTTCGATATGCCAAAGCCATGACCTGTTTAACAATTGGTGGCCCTCTGGCAACATTACTGACAGGGTCAACATTTACAGCCATTCAGTGAAGACACTGAAATGCTCCCTGCTAGACAGCAGATGGGAACTATGTTTTCAGGAACTTTCACTTTGAACAGCTTTTCAAACCACTTAACACCTTCCAAGTGTCTGGATGCTAACAAAATGCTCTTTACACAGGACTTCCCTGACTATCCAGCTTCCTAGAATTTGTGTTTGTTTATTATATGCCTTCGATTATTAATTTATATATTTACTGCTAAGAGGAAAACACAGTGGTCTTAAATTTTGATGAAATGTTGAGGAAGTATTGCACAACTGGACTTTATATTCTCCTTCAAATAATAGAACTCTGTGAGCTGTAAATGAAACTTTTCACAGACAAGTATTAGAGTCTTTAACTATTTTTATTTTACTCTTAAGCTTATTGATTAAATAGCTAGGGTGGAAGAAAGGGCATCCAGTCTTAGAATGATGTAATTTTTGCACCATTTGAAAGCTGCTAAGGATAATATAGCATTATTTGAATGCACAAGGTGATAGAAAAACTTGATGAACTTAATTCTTCCATTGCACATAGGAACTTTAAAAAAAGAAAGAAAAAATATACCTAGAAAAAGTATCAAAGAAAATATAAAAACAAAAAACCCCAACAATTTTCTAGGGCGACAAGTTTGAGCTTTTCCTCTCCACTGTAGCAATGAGCAAAAGATGTATTTACCCACTGACCCCATGTAAATGACTGATCTGCAACAAGAGGAGACCATGACATTTGTTTGGTCTTTTTTTTTAAAGGAGGGGGTGTACCAATGTTCTGTCCATACAGATCTATGCACATATTTTTCAGAATATATGTGATTGAATGAAAAAATTGTTTATTTTGATGGGGTTTATTCATATTTTCTTTTCCACTTAGAAATAGTTAGTTATACTGACTCACACCAACAACCACCCTCCAGACAAGACTAGAGTCCTAGGAATCATAGATAGAAAAATTAGGAGAAATGAAACATTATACCGTATCAAACATAGGTACCATCTAAAAAATCTCTGGTTCAATTCAGTCAAATTATTACTAAATCATTCCAGTAAGTATCCATTTGAGTTAATAAAACAGTAGAAAAAGATAAATGAACTTAATTTGAGAACCTTACTGAACAGAGCAGGGCTTTATTTAGGCCATGATATGATGATTGACCCATATGGATCGTTATATGGATTATCCTGTGAGTTTAGAAGAATCATCATCTGGATTAATCGTGGGTCACCTGCTTCCTACTTACACACACACACACACACACACACACGAAGAGAGGCACATACACACCTCTCCAATGTAGAATCTATAAAATGAAGATACCAAGCTACACTGTCCAATACAGTAACCACTAGTCAGCCCCAAGTGTCTGTTGCACACTGGGTATGTGCTGAGTACTATCTGAGATGTGTTGTAAGACATACAGCAAATTATAGTCTCAAGACCAAGGAAAGGATGTAAATTAGCTCTTTAGTAAGATTTTTATATTGATTATAGGTTCAAATGATAATATTTAGATATATTGACTTAAAATGTAAAATTTTACGTTCCTTTTTTCTTTTTAAATTGCTTATATCAAATATACTTTTATTAATATATTGCTTAAAATTTTTCTGTTGGAGAGCTCTCAACATAAGAAACTTTAGTGTATGGATTGATTTTTCTCTACTTCAGAAAATAAAGAAAGTGAGCTTTTTTGTTATATTTCATATCATCATCCCTTTAATTCACATAATAGCAGCATACCTATGAATCTGATAGAAAATGATGCTAATAAACCTATCTAATTAATGAATCCAACTACTTAGAAATGTTATTTTGTAAATTAAATGGTTCTAAAGTATTTTTTATTCTACATACATTCACCAAAGTATTAAAAATCTATTTTCTCATAAACTATGAGAATTCAGCATATTTTGAGTTAATGAATGTTTTATTTATAAAAATATTATTATTATTTATATCAGTCTTTTTATTAAATTTTGTTTCATTAATAAAACCACATTTTTAAAAAAGTTCAATTAACATTTGACTGACTCCAAATGTCTGATGTAAATGATATATATTGAAAAATACAGAATCTACACTTAAAGTAAATATGCTAATTTATTAAGAGCATCTTTGTAATTTTTGTTAGTGTATAATAGAACATTTATTTTTATGCATTAGGAGGCTTATATTTCAATATCCCTAAGTTAAATCATTAGTTTGAGTAAAGAAATTAGCTGGTGAGAACAGATTCATTTGACCCTAGAGAGAAGGGTAAGGCATGTTGAGATAACATTATTCTCAACTTCCTCTAGAAGTTGCCATTTCCCATAAATTGGGAGCTTTTTAAAGAGTGCTACAGGGTGGGGAAAAAGTAGGTTTACAGTTGTGAGTATGCAAAATGTGGAGTTTATTCTTATATTATTAAATTACTGTATTATTTTCCATATGAGCAACTATAAAACCACTTTTTCTCCACCCTGTACATAAGCCATTGTCCTAAACTAATGGAGATATAAAGACATGACGTACATATATCCTCTACTTCCAAGAATATACTATAGAGGAGAGATATAGATCATTAAATACCAATACTTTATCCAAATTATTCTGCCCTCTTTTCTATGGAACAGCCACATTGATTTTTTTTAAAAATTTACTTATAAATTTGAGAGCATGAGAGGAACATCAACTTTTTGTTGTTGTTCCACTTATTTATGTATTCATTGGTTGGTTCTTGTATGTGCTCTGACCAGGGATTGAACTAGCAACCTTGGCATACCAGTATGAAGCTCTAACCAACTGAACTACCAAGCCAGGGTCACAGTTTTGTTTTGCTTTTTTAATTTATCATTTTCTTAATTCCTCCTACTGACACTACCAAAAATCCAAGGCTGAAGTTCCAGTGCACTTATAAAAACAAAAACCTTCCTGACACTCACAATACTGGCATGACCTCACTTCCTCCAACTTCACTTCCCATGTACTTTCCTTGTCCTTCATGGTCAACTCTGTAGCCATTACTGCCTCAGATTTTCATCTTTGTCATCCATTACCTGAGACTCTTTCTTATAGCTTAAGAATAATGGAAAATAGAGGGAGGGTCAGACCTACAGACACTCCTGAGTTGCCTTCCCTAGTCACTTAAGTAGCTCTCCTACACTCCTGAGAGTAATCTTGTGTATCAGTTTCACTAATTAGTTTTTTTATAGTGCCAACAACTATCAAAAATTATCTTTTATTTTAATTTATTTAGTTGTCTATTGTCTACTTTTTCTTACTAGAGTTGAAAACAAAGCCTTAGTTCTTCTATTTGATGAAGGCACAAATGTGTGCCCTTTACCCAGGCACATAAAAAGCCCTCAACAATTGAACTCTGCTGTCTGTCTGGTTGGCTGGATGGATGAATGGAATATGAAAGAATTTGATGTTTTCAAGGCAGAAGAAATTCAGGGTGCTAGGGTAGGGAATACAGATGGCACTGAATCCAGATGAAAAGGACAAGGAAAAAATGCCTGGAGGACATAGCACCTTCCCTGGCAAAGGAAGTTGTCAGCAAGAGTTGTCCAAGTAATCAACAAAGGGCTTTATCTTCTGGACAGATGCATAAGGGCCCAGTGGCCACAAAGCAGCTGCCATGTTCAGAGAACTACAGAAATTCACTCAAGTGAAGCAAGAAGTGGGGTGATGCTGAAGTGTGAGGACAGGTAAGCAGAGATTAGACATGCAGAAGTCCACCAATGTGTAAGAAGTGGCTGTAGAAGAAGCCTGATTTAGATACTATTATAAACCCAACTTTCTGGAGTTCTACAAAGTGAGGCCTGCTTGTGTATCAATCTGCTTACTTTACCTCACTCTTTCAGCTCCACACGAGCCTCTAATCTTCAAGTTAGAGGCTGTTTCCCACATCCTGAGCTTTCCTTTGCAATCTCACACAGTCCCTTGTACAAGCTAGACTCCCAGCAAATGCCTGTTGAATTAAACTCAGTCTTTCCACATATTATTCTGTAGTCCATTATATGAATTGATATTTGAGACTGTCTAGGTTATTCTGAGACAACACACAAAGTGCAAGAATAACTCAAGTTCTATTCAGCATCCATAATAGTTACTTTGAACTAATATGTAGGATGGACACACACCATAAACTACATGTTCCAAAGCCTTTCACCATGGAAAAATACCACTTGACAATAGAGAAGGCCAAGAGGAGACTTTCTAGAGATGTGGATAGAACATATCCCTGAGTTGGAATACAAAAGAGAAAGTATATAAATTTGTGGCATGCTGGATTTTTTTAATAAGTCAAGGAGCTTACCTGAAAAGGCTGCATCCATGTAGGAATCATTAACTATGAGACGGATGCCCATTTTCCAGAGAATCTCCTTCATTAGATGGAGTTTCAGCAAGTTATTCAATGATGTCTGAATTACTCTCTAAATAGAAACAAAGTCTTGGTGATCAGAATTCTGGTATTGAGCTAAGCAAAGCTGTTTGCTTTGTTTTCATCTCTTCAGTGTCAGAAGGACAAATGGTGCCTTTGTTTGTACATCGTCCCATAAATTATCTCTTAAGAGTTGCATTGTTTACAGTGGCTGAAACAAAGATCCTTAGAATTTGATTCTGATTATTATGACAGAGGAGTATGAATAAAATAGAGAAATTATATGTATTAATAGTGGTGATGCTTCATATACTCAGCTGGAATGTGAACTAATAGGTTCAGATTCCCCAGAAGTATCTCAAAATCATCTTCTTAGCTTTCATATGGTTAGAGTCTTTTCACTTTATTGCAGAAAGTTATATTTTTTCTATATATTTTATTAATTTTCTACAGCTTTATTCCTGTGTGGAAATATTCGCTTAATCATTAAGCACATACCTAGAGCAGTACAAACTAAAGCAAATTTACAGGAACCCTTCTTAACTCATAGCTTAACAAATCAAAGCCATTAAACATTTGTAAAACCTACCTGACAACTTGTTGCTTATGAGATTTGCTACTTCTTAATCAAACTGGTCTTAAATGATGAATGCTCGTAAAAGCAAAACAAGGACACCCTGTAGAGTCACATTAAGTCTACAAGTTCATTGATTTCCTGGGAGAAACTCTTGACCTAGGTGGGCATGAACTAACAAAAGTATTGTTCCTTGTCAGAAACCAATTAAATAGAATTGAATATGTCATTCAACTACAAATATCAAAACATCTTGAGCTTCCAATATATTTCAAAAATACCAATGTGATATGTGTGCATGGTGGAAAAAAATTAAATAGCTAAGATAGTTCATATCATTTACAACAGCTTGGTTTACATACTATTGCTTTTCTTACAAGTTTTTGTGTTTTCATATTCAGGTTGTTTGTGGAAATAAATAATGTGATATTATCAAGTAGGTGCGAAATAATTTTCTCAAGGGAAAAAACAACAGCTAAGAAAGAGACAAGTTAATCTGCCCTGGTACCCCTAATCAAGTTAGATAAAAGGACATAACCAGAAAAGGAAAAGAAGAGGGAAAAATTATGCCACTGCCTGTGCTCTGTTCACATTCATGGACCTTAACATTTTACTGTGCTCCAACCAATTTCCAGCTGCCACCATCTGCAATTTTTTGCCTCAGAGCTTATTTCCACAATAGTGAATGTCTTGATAAACTAGGCAAGAGTGGGTAGTGAGACAGACCACGCAGCGCAGGGCCCCAGTGACGGGAAATAAAGCCTAAAAACACCTATCGAAAAGGTGCCACGATAGGCTCCCAGCCCCACAAGAGAGGTTGCCGGGGAGACCTGCAAGGTCCCCGAGTGTGCATAGGCCTGCCTACCTGGAAACCAGCGCCAGGGGGCCCAGTTTGCTTGTGGGAGGCAGCAGAGGGAACACAAATTTGAGAGAGCACGCGAACGGGCGCCATTGTTCCCTCTCTGACCCCGCCCCCACAGGCAGCGTCACAACTTGGCGACTAGGTTGCCCTGCCCTGGTGAACACCTAAGGCTCCACCCCTCATACATGACAGGCACCACCTGACCAAAAATGACTCAAACAGAAGAAAAGCTCAGGACTTCCGGCCAAGATGGAGGCGTAGGT
>PVKM010020608.1:0-23242 GCA_004027735.1 Carollia perspicillata
ATCCCACACCTTTTTTCTATCCCCTTCCCCCCCCACCCCAGGGAATGCAAACTAAATCAAGACCTGACACCTGAATACCTGACACCTTTAACCCAGACGCCGGGGTGGGGTTTTGGTTTTGGTTTCCTAACCTTATAGTTGTTACTGTTAGCTATCATGAACTACTACTGACATTTTTAATACTATATGCCACACACATTATTTCACTTAATCCTCATAAAAAGCCTACAGGGAAGACTATCTTTACCTTCATCTACAGATGATGAAACTGCAGCTCCCAAAAGTGAGGCCACAGGTCCAAGTTCAGACCGCTGGCAAGCAGTGGCGCTGCACTGCGAACCCAGTTCTCCACAACTCACGCTCGAAATTTCGCAGTGATGCGGCCTCCGAGGACCTCCGGCAAGCTAACGAATGATTAGATTGGATTCAAGAAGTACTCTGGAGCCCTGAGTCAGGGCCAAGCCTCTCCTTCTAGGGGCTGGGCACCATGGGGCACTGTTGTGTCAAGTGGGTGGGCTGGCTCAGAGTCCCCGAAGCCCAGTGCAAATGAGTAACGTGAGAAACATTGGCTCTCTCCAGCTTCACCTAACACGACTGGATTTATTAACAAACACTAATGAGAGTCATCAGCATCAGTCAGCTGCAGCCAGCTGCAGGGGGCGGAGGGCAGACGCTGCCCAGCCATCCTTCACAGATCGGGGCGGGGTGGGGGGTGGGGGGCATCTGGAACACTGCCCTGCTGGCTGTTCATTCCCCTGAATAAACCAAAAGTCTCCTCTTGGGACAGAAATGATAACTTGTGCACAAATCCTGGTAATGCAGATTCCTCCTCCCTCTTCTGGAGGTTAGTCACCATTTGGTCTCCACCACCAGTGCCCCCAGCAACACATACAGCGGCCCCTCCTCCTCTTCCTCCCTGCCCCTCTCCGTTCCTGGGTCTAAATGCTCAGTGCCACACTGAAGGAAGGAAGGGCAGCTATTGGACTCCCAGCTCCAGGACCCCGGCCAAGTACCTGGCCTCTCAGCACCCCCTCTCTTACAGACCCCGAAGTTGGGTACAGGCACGAATGAGTTGGGCCCCCCCTGACGCTGTGCCTCAGTTTCTCCCATCCAGGAATCAGGGAGATTACAGCTCTGGTTCCTGAGGTCACACTGCTGGCTTTTGGGTGGGACTTGGGAGAAAGCGGGCCTTGGACCCCATCCAAGGGGGACTCGCTTCAGCCTTGCCAAAGGATTTTCTCCCAAGTGGCCAGAGTGTGCTTTCCACACTCCCACCTCCTGTTTCCCTGCCCTTTCAATCCTGTCACCCTGCCACCTTGCCGGTGGACAACTCCTTCTGTGAAAGCAGCATGTCTCCTTGGGACTCCTGGCCAATCTGGGAGGCTTTTGCAGATGAAAAACACAAAGGCTTGGAGAAAGGAAGTCACTAGCCTAAGGCTACTGAGGTTATGGAATCCCACATGCGTCTCTCACCTCCACCTGTCAAAACTTGGGTTTCTTCCTGACGGAGTCATCATACAGTTTGGACACCCTAACCTTTCCAGTGACATAGAGGCTGCCATTCATTGACAGCCAAGCAAGTTACACGAAATTCATTCCATCCTCACCGCTGTTTCTCAAAAGAAAAACTGTTCTTCGCCCCATTTTATGGACAAGAAAACTGAGGCTTAGGGATATTCACTAATTTGTTCAGGGCCTTGGAGTGTGTAAACAGAAGCACCATTCAAACCGAAGTGTCGGAGGCTGCCATATTCCTTTAACAAAGGGATGAGCAGATGTCTCCTTCACCGGGTGTGGAATGTGAGTGTCCTATAACACGAGAGGGAGACTTCAAAGATTATCCAACTGGAGGCCCAGAGAGGGCAAAGGATTTACTAATGATCGCACAGCCACCTGGAGACAGAATTGGCCCCGAGTCCTGGTTTCCCAGGTCCCAGAGGGGCGATGTAAATGCAGGGGAAACCCACAACTCGGTTTATCTGGGGCTTGGACAGCCAGCTCCAGGGCCTGGGTCATGCCTACCTGCCAGTGAGAAGTTGGCTCCGTGAAGGCGTGCAGATGGGCTGGATATAATAATTCTCCAACTTGACACCCTCGGCGGCCAGCCGGTCTAGCGTAGGGGTCTCGATATCTGAGCCATGGTAGCCTACGTCGTGGTAGCCCTGGTCATCGGTGAGGATGAAGATAATGTGGGGAGGCTGGGGCGGAGCGACGGAGGGCTGCTCGTTGGCCTCGCCGGGCCCGTCCGCCACCAGGGTTGGCTTGGCCCAGTCCCAGGACAGGTAGCCGAAGCTGAGCAGGCTGACTAGCGAGAAGCCAGTGAGGGCGTGCATCGCCAAGCCGGCCCGCGCGCGCGCCTCTTGGCATACAGAGCTCCCCAGGCCTCACTGCCGCGCGCGCCCAGGGCGCACAGCCCGCACGCCGGCCCGCCTGGACGCTGCGAGAGCGCTCAGCGCCCCCGGAGGGCTGCCCAGTGAATGGTCCGGGACAGGCGTTCAGAAGGCGAGGTCGGACCTGCGCGGCTGCAGCGAAGCGCCCTAGGGAGGTCAGGCCCGCGCCCAGCTGCCTCCCACCGTTTTTCGCCCACTCTATGGCGCCCTCGCTCCCTCTCCCCCAGCTCAACTGGGCCAGCCTGAGACGCGGCGTGGTGACTTCCAAAAAGTGCTCTCCACCATCCTCAAACTCTCCTCCTCGTTCTAGCCCTCGATTTCTCCCGCCTCCTAATTTCTCTTGCCTCTGCTTTCCCTTTCTCCTCCCTCCCGACCCTCCAGCCCCAGCCCCGGCCTCTCGCCCCGCCTGAGTCTTGAGAACAGTCGGCCTCCCGGCAGGGAGGTGGGCAGGACCCCGGCGGGAAAGGGGAGGGAGGCAAGGGTTGGGCGGGCCTGGAGTTGACACCGCGGAGAGAATGCGAAAAAGTTGTAACATCTGCCGGGCCAAGCCCCAGGTGGAGGGGCGGGACGCGGGAAGGCGGCTCCGCCCCCGGGCGGGAAGCCCAGGCCCGCTCGGCCCTCTGGCTCCAGCCCCCACCCTGGCCCGGTTGGGGAAAGGAGGGAGGGGGCTGCTTGGAATTCGATGGAACAGCCCCGGAATGGCCGGGTCAGACATTCCTGGATAATGGAGTCTTAGCATCTCTGAATACCCGCCCTGGAAGGACGCGCATAATTTTCCCTTCCAACCAGCTCATCCACAGTAAGAGAAACTGAGACCCTGAAATGGGCAGGAACTCATCTAAGTCACGGAACAAGTTAGTGGCTTCTTCCCTTGGCTCGCAGTGGCTGTTTGAGTGGCAGTAGAGAGAGCAATGGAGAACAGGAGGCGCCTACTTTGGAAAGCACCAAGCACTGGAAATCAGGAAGCTAGGTTCTGGCCTTGCCAGCTTCCCTTTCCGCCCCCCTCCCCCTCCCCCATTCTGCAGTTCACAACTGGAACCTGAGAATGCCAGCGCTGGAATCCAGAGGGCAAGGGCTGTTGTATACATCTTGTGTCCACAGGATCTAGAGGTTCAATCCATATATGTAACAAGAATGAATGAATGGATGAATGGGCCTCAAGGGTCATCCAGGCCAACTCCCACCCAAGAAAGTCTCCACTGCTCAGAAAGCAAGCCTGGGGGACTCCTGGGCCAGGCAAGCGTTGCAAATGAGTAGAGCAGGGGGCTCACTGCGTCGCCAGACGAAGGCAGTGGGAGAACGTGGGCCCATGCAACCGAGTCTTCTGAGTTTTTTTAAGAAAACCCAAATGTAGTCTATTACGAGAAATATTCCAATTGTTAAGTGTTAGTAACTAATTTAAAGCAAAATGGAAACACTATACAGTCTAAATCAAACCTACCTGAGGACCGTTTTGGGTCATTGGGTACCTATTTGCAACTTCCGTGTTGCTTTTCAAATTTTTACAAGGCTGCGTTTTTAAATGGGAGAACTGAGCTAACCAAAACCAGGACTTCAAACGTTTCATATGCTGATCTCCAGAAGGGGGGTTGGCGAAGCTGTATTCCCCAACTTCATGGGACCAGGGACCCTGTTTTTCACAGAGCCCCTCGAAGGGGCAGCGTTTTGTGAACGTTGGGGAACAAAGAGTGTCCAGGTGTGATTTCCCTCTTGGTGCCTTTCCCCTGCCAGTATTCTGTCACAATCCTTTCCTGTGTCCTTAAAACCACCAAGTGTGGGGAAAGACACCAGACCTTCAAAATAGCAGCCGGAGTCCATCTGCATTCTGAAACGAGGGCTGCGTGGGGCCACCGCTCAACGGCCCATATTTAGGGTGACCAGATTTATCAAAAGGGAGAATTGAGCCTGTTGTTCTGGCAGCAGAAACGCTGAGGACAGACGGGGGAAAGGCAGCCTCCTGAGGGGAAGGCTGCTGGAAGGGTGCTTTGGCAGAGGCGGTCCTGGGGGTCCGATGGCCCTGGGTTCTGCATTCTTTGTGTTGTCCCAGATCTTGGTCAGGAGGAACTGGAGAAGTAGCACAAGTATAAATGGCAATGGGGATGAGGTGGGGATTCAGCCCAGCCCCCAAAATAAAAAGTGTAGGAGGCTCGCAGGCTGCAGATCTCTATGATGCTGTCACAGAGACAGGACAAGCTCGGTTTCTGAGAGTTCACGCTGTGGGCTCTGACAGCAGATTGCTTGAGTTCAAATCTTGCTGCTTATTTGGGGTCAGGCCTTGGGCCAATTATTTCACCTCCCTCAGCCTCCATTTACCCGTCTGTAAAATGGGATAATGACATAAATGAGATGCAATGCAGTGCTCAGTAAGGTGCCCAGCACATAGTAAGCACTCGATGAATGTGAGCAGTTTTTGTGCTTGTTCTCTGTGGCTCTGAGAGAAAAGACGAAGTCCTGCCAGTGAATGTGACCGGGAGACAGATTTCAGGCCAACAGAAGGGATTACTTCTGTAAGTCAGCTGGCAGCTTAATGCTAGGGTGACAGTGATGGGTGAATCACTCCGTGGTGACGAATGGGTGGAGCTCTTGGACCTAAGTTTTTTTTAAGATTTGATTCATTTTTTAGAGAGTGGGGAAGGGAGAAAGAGAGGGAGAAACACAGCAACCGGCCCCAAACCGGGGACCTGGCCCGTGACCCAGGCACGTGTCCCGATGGGGAGTGGGGCTGGTGACCTTTCGGTTCCGCAGGCCAGCGCTCAACACACTGAGCCACACCAGCTGGGGTGGGCCTGATTCCTGTTTCTCAATAGTCTCGTTTCTCTGATGAGTCCCTCAGTAATCACCCAAGCCCACAGTGTTCTCAAAGAGCACCATTCCCCTTTTCATGCCCTAGGGAAATAAATACTGACCTTTGGCTCTCCTTTTAATGTCATGACACAACGGCGCCAGGCTGGAATGTTTAAACCAGGCCTTTCCAAAGGCAAGGAGGAAGTAACCACAAAGAGTGATGCGAATTCAGGTCATACCGCTTTCAAGGTGTGACTCACTCATCTTCCTTTTGTGTCCTCTGCAGGATCCCTACCTGCCTTCTTTCCTGGGACAGTGTCCATCGGCCTTCCTTTCATCCAGCTAGACTCTCAAGAACTCTAAGCTGTAGCAATGTCAGGCCCAAGAAGGATGTCTCAGAGAAACAGAAGCTAGTCTCTGCAGTTTCCATCTCAGGACCTAGCTGCTTCCAAGATGATTGACAGCAGGAATACCCACCTCATACAGGGAAGATCAGCCCACTCATTCACAGAGGTGAGCACCCACCCCCCAGCCCCCAGAGGACAGCTGCACTAAAGCACTGGGAGGAGCCTAATGTCTGCACACAAATGCAGGTCAGATGTGGGAGGGCAACTGTGGACACTGTGGGTAGCGTGGCTACTTCTTGTCAGAAATTTCCATTGACGAAATCAGGCTTCAGAAAGCACTGAGCCCCGCCACACTGGAATTATGCAAGGGGATAAAGCGCCTCTCCGTCCAGGAAGTACCAGAGAGGAGCCCTCACCTGAAAACGGGGAGCAAAGCTCAAGGACCTTAAAATTCTTTCCTGCTTGGAAATGTTATGACTCTAATTATTTATTCTCAGAAAACTCTTTAGGACACAGATATAAAAGTGAAAAACTGGGTGAGTCAGTTTTGTGGCTTCATTGCTATGCATGGTGTGTGTGCGTGTGTATGTTTGGCCACCTTTGAACTAAAATTATCTTAGTGCAGATATTATTTCCTTCTGACTTCGGTGACCTTGGCGAAGATCTCACGCCCAGATTATGCATGCTGTCGTCCTCTGGAGGTTGATTTCTCAAGGCTGGATCAAATCAAGGGCCTGAAAGAAAATGCGGACGGCCTCTGAGCAGTCGAAAATGTCAGGGTTCAACCCTTTAACTCAGAAGGGAGCTCCTGGGGCTTTCCTCACGCCATGCCTAAGGACTCTTACTTCGTACACAATTCTTTCGGGGCTTATGGTTTCATTTCCTAGCCCAAGAGTATGGGGAGCAGCTCAGAAAGAATATGTAAGAAGGTGGCTTGAGGCAAGTGCCTGTTTTATACTAACTAATACAGTGTCAAAGTGAAAACATTAGGGAGAAACAAAAGAATTAACAGAAACATCAGAGTGGTGAATTCTGAAAGGCTAGGAGTTTGGGGAGCAGAGAGCCACATCTATCTAAACACACCAAGGGCGTCACCAAGTCACAGCCCAGCACAGACGTGAATGACGGATGGCTCGCCCTTCAGGGCGTCAGTGCAGTTCAGGAGCCTCTCTCTAATAAAGCTAGGGACGACCTGGGCTATTGTTTAAGTCTTCCATCCTGAGGTGGTTACTATGACAAGTTCATGGCATAAGCTTAGCTTCAGTTCTAGAACATTCTCCCTGAAGAGGCAGGCTCGGGAGGCAGCAACGTCTGCAGTGGGCTCTGTGGTGATGAGGATTCTGGAGGTCAAGCTCAGGAACCCAGCAGCATGTTCCTCCCCAGTGCAGGCCCAGCTCATCCACCTCCTGCCTCCTCTTAGCAGCCCTCAGATGTCAGCATGATGCTCCCAGCATTTCAAGCCGCAAAGGCTCTGTGCCGTGAAAGGGCCGGTGCCCCTGGGTGAGCAGCCCCTGGAGTGGAGACGGGATTCCGGCAGTTCGGCCACATCCTCCTGCCGAGCAGCTTCTCTCCCTGGGAAAGACCTCCGAAAAAGAAAGCTCCACAAGTTCCCTTGGATACCTAGTCTAGTGACCTCTGGTTCCCATGCTCTCAACTAGAGCATCATTAATTAGAAGTAATCAATAATTAACGGAAAGGTTGGAGATATTTAAGAAAGCCATACTGGCCACATGATGGAGAATGCATTGCAAAGGCCCAAGTTGAGGGTCTGTGTGAGAAGGCCAGGTAGAGACACGCCTGCCCATGTGTGCTGTCCTCCCCAGTGGACAGGCTCCACGGCATCTGAGGTTCAGTTCTTCCTGGATATTGCTTGGGGGAAATGGTTCTAAGAGGAAAAATGTTTTCTTCTTTGATGCTGGGGCATCCCATTAGCATTTCCGGGAGAGATACGCAACCCCGACCATTGCTTCTGGTCCTCTCGGTGGTCTCACTGAGTGCCCCTTGTGTCAGGACCCCCGTATCAGACATTGCAGCCAGGAGTGCCAAGAGCCCAGGCACCCGCAGCCCCTTGCCTTTAACCCTTCACGGGGCCTCTGCCCGGGCATTTCAATGGCTCCTTTCTCTGGCCCTCAATGAAACATTCTTCCAAGCAGATTATTGAAAGCAGAGCTCTGGGTACACAATGGGTGCTCTGTGCTCACAGCCGCTGCCCAATCTGTTTGCCCAGCCCGACTGCGGCCTCGCCTCTCCGCACGCTCCCCACCCTCCACCCACCTGACCCCGGCCCCACCTCGAGGACAGCTCAAAGGGAGGCCGTATGAAAGGACTTGTTCTCCACCCCCTCAGAAGTACCCGCCGGGGCTCTGCCAGCCTCCGGAGGAACCGGCCTAATCCAGGCCTGCCTCCAGCCCATCCATCCGGGGCTCTGCCCACTCTGATGTCCAGAGGCTTCCATCCTCACTGGTCGGCTGATGTTTCTCTCTTTCATACACACACGTGTGCACAAACACACACACACTGAGTGGGGGTGCTGAGATCCAGGTAAATGGAGGGGCTCCCAAAGGCGAGAACGACAGGCTGCTCACCAGCACCTCCTCGCAAGCCTCCAGATTTGAGGTCCTGGTTAAATGTGAGGCCCCCAGAGCTGGGTTCCCTGTGTTCCTGCCCAGCTCCGCCTTGTGCCAGCTGTGTGACTTAGCTGCCTGCACTAACCTCTCAGGGCCCTATTTGTAAAATGGGGATGATAATAGTACTCGCCTCATGAGGTTGTTGCGAGGATTACAACAGACAAGCTGTGTGAAGTTCTTAGCACAGTGCCTGGTGCACAATAAGCTCTCAAGAAATGATAGCTATTGTTGTTATTGTTACTATACTTGGATTCCATTGTCATGATCCCCGGAGTCCATTCCTACAAGTGCATAGCCTCGGGAACAAATGTCTGTGTTCCCCCACCCAGTCGGTCCTCTGCTCCTAGATTTTCAATGGCTACCAGCTGCCTGCAGCAAGAAGCTCAAGTGCCTTGGCGTGGCATTCAGGGACAGAACTTTGCCTTCCTTCTTCACAGCAGTGACCAGTTCTGTGGAAGATAATGGTCCCCTCACAATTAGTACTGTTGTCGTTTTCTACCGTATTTGGAGAAACCAGCTTTTAGCACAAGCTGTAAGGAGACCCTGCCTAGGAACAAAACCCTGAATCAACACCGGATTGAAACTTGAAAGTAATAATAATAATAATAATAATAATAAATAGTTTGTATTTCTCGAACATCCACCATGGGTCAGACGCCATGCAGGACTCTTTACCTAATTCTCATACACTCCAATGACGCAGGTAACGTTATCGTCATCTGCATCTTACAGACGGAGAAACTAAGAAGCAAAGAAAGAGTAAGTGAGACTTTGCCCAAAGCCACACATCTCGAAAAATGTCAGAGACAGGATTTGAACCCAGGTCTGCAACCTAATGTCTGCTGTGTTAGATACCCAACCTTTCATCCTCCTGTTAGAGATAGCCAGCCTGTCGAGGGGTCTTCACTTACAGTTTCCCCTGAACTTGAGTGCCTAGATGCTGCTCTGGTCCCAAAGCACTGGAATGGCCTGAAGGTCCCCAGGGGCCCTGGGAGGTCTGAGTGGGGGCAGAAATGACACAGACACATGGTGTGGGAGGCATCCAGCGACGATCAGCGACTTTCGCACTGCGCCACCGCTTGGGCACCGAGTGGGAATGGCGCCACCTTGCAAGCCTGCTATCACGTGCATTCCCCGCCCTCCACATTCCCTCCACGAGGCCCCAGGGCCTGCTTCCAATAGCTCCTGTGTGTCCGAAGCCCTTCAAGGCAGGGGCCTCCCCTAGCTGTCTATCTGCGCACACCCAGATGTCACCGGTCAGCTCTGCCACCCTGGGAAACAAGAGTCAGCCTCCTGGGCAGCAATCTTGCTAGGCTTTTCTTCCGAGGGGTGGCCTTGGCTCGACAACTCGAAGCCAGGGAGAGTCACAAATGACAGGGACTGTGGCTTGCCTCTGTTCCCATGGCAACGGCTGTGCTCCACTTAGTCAATCACTTTTTGAAGCTCCTGCTGGTGTGAAAGTTATTTTGCGTGGAAGTGCTTAACTCTTACCCAGGAACTCCACTCTGGGGCTTTAGATCCTTCCAGGCTCCTTGTCAAGTTGGTTTTCTCTCTCCTCCCTTTGTGGAAGTCCTTTCATCTTTAAGGCTCGGCTCCCATCCCACCTCTTCTAAGAGACCTTTCCAGATCCTTTTCCTCTCGCCTGCCCACGTGGAATCAATCTCCTGCTCCCCACACTCCCCTGGGGCGTGTTTATGGCTCTATTAGATCACAGCCTGCCTGTTTCACAGTTATTTATGCGTCTCCTTCTGAGCCCCTGGCGAGTGATCAGCCCATAGTAGGTGCTAAACAAACATTTGTTTGAATTTATTTGAATTTCCTTTCAGAGTTTTAAAAAATTGCTATTATTAACAGTACAGACCATTACTAATAATCCCTTATGCTTGTAAAATTATTTACAGTTTATATATAGCTTCATGCTTGAGGGCACTGCTTTAAACCCCAGCCCCACCCTCGCTCGCTGCGTGACAGTGTCAAGCCTTGTAACCACTCATAACCTGCTTCTCATCAGTAATGGATTGCTGTAAATATAAAAATAAATGTGTAAACGGTGTACTTAGCCCAGGGCCAGATGCCTAGCGATGCCTCAACACATGGTAGCTCTTATTATGACTCATGGTCCTGTTTAGGCCGCACAAAAGCTCCAGGATGTGAAGAAGGCCAGGGCTGCTGTTAGCATTGTCACATTGTCACGCTTGTCGGTGGCATGTGAAGAGATGGGCCTCAGAGAGGGAAAGACCTGCCTCAACATTCAGGCTCTACTCGAATGCTGTGGTGGGCCTGCCTTGGAGCCACCTGCTTCCTGGTGACGGACCCCGCCGGGGGGTCACCTGAAGGAGCAGACTTGGACAATCCAAGCATTAAATGTCCCTGGCCACCATGATTAGTGCAGGGAAGTGACCCAAATCTGTCTGATGAGACTCAGTTCTGAGATTTTCGTTTGCACTTTTTAGAACAAGATTGTCTCTTTTCTGCTGGGCTGTATGCCTGGGCCTGCCCGGGGCTTATTCAAACAGAGAGAAAAGCTAAGTGCAGAGGGGGAGACAGATAGATTCATAGTATCCATTGAGCACATGAACCCTGGAGCTAGAATTCCCCTAGACTGCAGTGATGTGAACTAGTAACTGTCTCGTTCTCATGCTAGTCTGCATTGGAGTCTGACACTTGCAACTGAACAAGCACCAACTATTACAAGTCTACTGTCTCCTCCACATAGAAGTCAAATTTCTCTTTGTTCCATTCATTCACTCAACAAACACTTATCGAGCACATGCTATGTGCCTTCCACTCACCTGGGCTGAGACTACAGTGGGGGAAAGACAGACTTGCCCAGCCCTTCGGGAGTTGAAGTCCATGTCATTCCACTAGACATATGAAGACGCTGGGCAGGAGCCAAGGCGGGCAGCTGGGACTTGCTGGTCACTGGCGAGAAGGAATGGTTTAGGCTTTCATGAGTATCTGCTCGTCCCAGATCAAAGCAGGAAGGTTCTAGGCCAAGGTCAGAGGTTGGACTGATGGCTGAGGCTCTAGTCCTCTGGGTTCGACTCTGGGCAGAGGAAGGTTTCTGGGGGCGGCATAGCTCCAAGGTCTGATCTCAGGGATTTGACTCCCATGCTCCTGGCTTCATGGATAACCTCTGCCTTGGGGCTGGAACTCTGTTAAAGGCTCTCCAGCCTTGAGAGTATCCTGGGAGGAGGCTTCTGCTCCCAGGAGCTTCCACCACACTTCTCAAAGGGAAAGGCCCCACTTTCCGGCCTACACTGAGGCTAGTTTTTTCCTTTACCCAGTGGCTCACCCCTGGGAAAGCCCGTGTCTCCAGGGCCAGGCTCGTCAGGGAGGCTGTGATGTCTGCAAGTTGGATTGTCACTCGCTCAGCTTGCTCATCTGTCTCGGCCTCATCCACATCTAGCGCAGAGTCTGGTATATAGGAAACGGATTAGTTTTTCTCAAATGAATGTTTGTGGGGTTTTCAAAGACAGAGGCAGGCGCCATCCCCAGGCAGACTGGTGATGAAACTAGTACGCCTGAGTTCAGGACCTCTCCCGGGCACGGCTCCCCTCTGAATCCCAGGAGGGGCCCTAACGGCGTGTTCACATGGTCACGTGCTTCTGCGAAATTCGCACAAGTCATTTTAATTAAAAGCAGCTGAGATCACTGACTTTTCCCACTCTGCCCTTCTTTCTCACTGTCATATTTTCCTTGTGTCACACGGCTTTGGAATGGCCATGGCATTTTTGGGGTCTGGTTAAGGGAAGTTCAAGTCAGGATATGTTTAGTTTGCATCTGGTGGCTGTCTAGGTTCCGTGCGTAGTTAGGTCGGCTCTCTTGGTATAGAAGTGCCTTGCTGTCCACTGGGCTGACTCACCTGGCACCACGACGCGGAGGTGTGGGCTCGGAGCTTGCATGGCGATGTGAACGTGCCCTTCGGCACCTGGCAACAGGACTGTGTGTGTTGGAGAGGAGAGACGGTTGGAAAGCTAGGGAGCCAGAAGCTAGGCTGTGGAAAAAATCTTCTAATTATCAGCCCTGCACAATTGTAAGCAGAAGACTTGGTGTTCAGAGATGCTTAGACAAAACAGAAGTTATTTCCTGTCAGGAATAGTCTCGGTAATACAATGGATACAATTTTAAATGCACCATAAAATTTTCTTCCTGTTTGATGGGAATCATGTTGTTAAGGGATTGAATTGTGTCCCTCCAAAGAGATACGTGAAGCTCAAGTCCATCGATACTTCCAAACATGACCTCCTTTGGAAATAGGATCTCTACAAAGGTAATCAAGTTGAAGCTAGGTCTTTAGCGAGGAGTCTAATCCACTATGACTGGTGTCCTTATAAAAGGGGAAGCTTATTTATGTTGATTTTTTAGAGAGAGGGGAAGGGAGGAGGAGAGGGAGAGAAATATCGACGTGGGAAAGAAATATCAGTCGGCCATGCAGGCATGTGCCCTGACTGGAAACCAAACCTGTGACCTGTCAGTTAATGGGACAATGCCCAGCCCACTGAGCCACACTAGCTGGGCATAAAAAGGGGAAGTTTCAACACAAATACACGCATACATGGGGAAAACCCCACGTGAAGATGAAGGCAGAGCGCATCCACGTGTGAATATCTCAGGCATTCCAACTATCAGAAATTAAGAAAATTTCAAGTAACCATGTAAGCTGGAAGAGTGGCTTATTCCTGCATTCTCTCTACAGGAAACGATTGCAGAACCATTCTCCTACCGAGAGTACACCTATGGTGGCACCTGTGGCCTGCGCTCACCCCCCGTGCTACGCTGTTCCTGCCCTCTGAAACTTTCTTTCATTCTCCACAACTAGGACTTCCCTACCTCCACCCCTACAGCCCCCACCCCAGAACCTGAGTGGGCCACCCAGATCCTGTTTAGAAAAACAGCTGGCTGGGCTCTGCTCCCGAGACCCAGTTCCCAGATTTGAGATCCTAGGGAATTACGACGTCAGAGCGGTTGTCTCCACAACTGCCCTTCCCCTTTGCTTTCCACTCCTTCCCCGGCCCAGAAAACAGAATCAGAGCTTTCCCCTCGGAACCTGAAGGAACGTTGCCCTCACGCTTGGCCCCAACCGCGCTGTCTCAATTACCCTGGAAAGGCCATCTAAACATTGGCGATTCTGCTGGGTTTTTCTTTCCACCTTCTCCTCGTCCTCCCCCCAGCCTGGCCTCCAGCCTCCCTTCCACTTCACCCACTCGCTCCAGTGTCCTCAGGGGACTCCTGCCCTCTCCTCTCCTGCGACCTGGCTCCCATCTGCCCCTCCCCACCGGCCTCTTTGGCTGACTCTCTCATCAGATGACCAGCCAGGGTCAAGTCCATCTTAGAGGTCTGTCTGGGGGAACTGGGAACTTAAGAGTGGATCAACTGCAGGGTCCAGGCGGGGATTCGGTGGCTCACAATGTGGGGGGGGGGTTCTACCTAGAGCACCCTGAGACACAACTTGAACCATCAAGATTCTGAACTCAGTCCAGAGAAGAGGGCGTTGGTTAGGACTGTTCAGGTGACAGAAACCCAACTTGGCAGCTTGGGCAAGAAGGGGGAGTTTTCTGACGTGCGTAACCACAAGGAAGGAGATAGGACAGGGCAGGGCTTCGGGGGTGACTTGAACTCTTCCCACTTTTCACCCTTCCCCCTCTTTGGGTGCCGTTTGCAGTCTTCCAGGCAAATAGCTCTCAGAGTCACCAGAAAGAGCCTCAGAGCCACGCTTTTTGGGTCTAGGTTACAAAGTCCCAGAAAGCTCATATCGATACATTGCCAATAGGAATATAAAATGGCGCAGCCAATGTGGAAGACAAGAAGTTAAACACAGAATCACCATATGAGCCAACAATTCCTCTCCTAGCTGTTGGCCCAAAAGAATTGAAAAGAGGAACGCAAACGTTTACCTGCACGTGAATGCTCATAGCAGCGCTACTCACAGCAGCCCAAAGGCAGACACAGCCCTAATGTCCTTGTACGAAGTCTATGCAGGGAATGTCAGTCCTCCATACGAAGGCCTGGAGTCCTGCCAACATGCTACAGTGCGGATGAACCTCCAAACTAGTACGCTAAATGAAGGAAGCCAGACACAAAAGCTCATGTACTATGTTATTCCATCAGTGTGAAATGTCTAGAATAGGCAAGTCCTTGGAGACAGAATGAGGATTGCTGGCTGCCGGGGGAAGTGGGAAGTTAGATGTGAGAGCAACTGCTCCGTCAGTATGAGACCTCCTCCGGGGGCGATGAACGGCTTAGGAGCTACGTAGAGGTGGTAGTTGTACATTTGCTTTTAAAAGGTTAACTTTAGGTTATGTGAATTTCACCACAATAAATTTAGAAGTCCCAGAGAAGAGCTCTGATTGGCCTTGCTTGGGTCAGGTGCCCACCCTAGCCACTCAGTGGGGACTGGCTCGGGATCTGCAAAGAGACGGCGTCTCCCATTCTCCAATGGACCACATGGCTGCGGTCAGGGGCACTTACGTTTCCTGAAGAGGGGGAGACAGGGTGCTCTTCGGAGGAGATGAAACTTCCCTTCAATACACAAAAGAACCATCGAACATCAGAGCTAAAAAGGAGTTTAGAACTATACCATCCATTTGGTGGCCACTAGTTCAGGATGGCTATTTCTATCTAAATGAATTCAGTTTCTAAATAGCACTAGCACCTTTCAAGAGCTAGTGGCAACCATATTGGACAATATAAATATAGACCTTTTCCACCGCTACAGAAAGTTCTGTTGGACAGCACTAATTTAGAGAGCATGGACTCCAACCACTTCATTTTTTAGGTGAGGGAAATGAGGCCTAGAGAGAGGCAAGAATTACGCAAGAGTTTAGGGCTACATCCAGAGCCAGTGCTCAGGCCTCCGGACTCCCCCTCCTTCCGTCCTTGCTCCCTACGTTGGCATAGTCGGTAGGGCGCTGACTCTCTTCAGGGAGTTTTCAGTTTCACTGCAGAGCAGACGTGCCCGTGAGAATAGCAAGGCAGCCCCTTCGGTTCCATTCATAAATATTACTGAGAGCCTGTGGGGGGCCCTGCACCCAGCCATACTGGGAAAATCAATGTATACCCCAGTGAGGGTAGCTGGCAATCGATCACATAAGTATAGGAGAAGCAGAGATGAAGTTTTTAATTGGAAAGAAGCTCTAATTTTTCGCTTTGTAAAAGCAACAAGCTTATTGCATGCAGTTTTAAAAACCTCAAAAAATTAAGAAAAAATCAACATCACCATCATTTTCATGACTCAGAGACTGTTGTAGTTAACATTTTTATATATATCCTACTAGACCTTTTTTTTCTATGCATTTCCAATTATAAACACATATCTATGGGGAAAATGCATTTTATGCATTTTATCCTGTCTCCTGCTTTTTTCCACTTAATATGCAAGCATTTTGGACATTCTTTTATGTCATCGAATGTCAGTTCATGCTGTCATTTCAATATCTGTGAGAGATGGATTCCGAATGGAAAGGTCTGAAAGGCTTCTTTGATGAAGTGGCTTTTGAACAGGCCCTTAAAGGATCAGAGGCAGAGATGGCGGCCAGGGCATTCTCAGCAGAGGGAACAGTGGACAAAGTGGTAGCCCACTCTGCCCACCAGAAGCTGGCCTTTGATAGACGAGGGAACTGGGCCCCAGAGAGGGGAGGTGATCTCACCGAGGGCATACAGTGAGTTGGTGTTAAGGGTGAGATTGGACCCAGGATACTCACTCCCAGTCCAGTCCGGGGGCTTCACATTGGCACCCAAGGCGCGGCATCTCTGGTTCTTATCCACTTTCACTATCTTACTCACAGACGACAGCCCATCCCGGATCATGCTCTGCCCTTACGCCATGCACAGACAGGGAAATCAGGGCCCGTTGAGGGAAGGGCTGTCTGAGGTCACTGCACAGAGGTTAATAAGAACATATGTGGAGAGAGGCCTCACATGTGTCAGGCCATGAGCTAGGCCTGGTCTGCATTTCACCTCCAGACCCTCTCTTCCTCTCCCACAAGCTGAGCCTCCACCACCCCTGAGTCACCATCCCCCTGTCTGCCTGCTGTGAGTCAGCAGTGTTCTTTCGGGCTGAGAGCATTACAGCGCGGCCACAAGGCTGTTCCCTGGACCTCAGCGAGCCTAGCGTATACCCAGTGAAGCTGAACTGAGCGAGTCAGCCAGATGAGTGGCCTCAGGTCATGGCCTGACAGCCTAGAAGCTGACCTGTGGGGGCTGACTCAGAGAAATCCCAGCTGCCTCAGGGCTGCAGGAAACTGGGTGCTGACTCTGCATGCTCCTTGGGAAGGGGCCCAAGGCAACTGTCTGGGCTGGGAGAGAAGGGGCAGTGGCGAGGAGGTTCTCTGACACTTTCTCCACCCCTCCCTGGGCAACTCACTCCCGCCTATGGTTGCAGGGGGGATGTTAGGAGCAAAGGTTTTGCCACAAGACAAACCTGGCTTGTGAGTAGAGTCCCATCTCTACCTGTTACACCATGGCAAGCCACTTAACCTCTTTGGGCTTCTGAAAATGGGGAAACCCGTATCCACCTCAGAGGACTGCGTGAACGAGAGGATGTATGTAATGCACTTTGCCCAGTGAACAGAGAAAGCTCTTAGGAATTTCAGGCATTTTCCTTTCATTCATTCACCCATTCAGTCATTCAGTCATGTAACCAGTGTTTATGGAGTGCCTATCAGGTAGGGTCAGAGCTGCGAACAGGGCTCTCCAGGGACTGGAAGGTTACCCAGTTGCTGATGTTCATGGTCAAGACCTCAGCCGAGCAGAGAAAACACAGATGCTGACAGCTGGCTTCTGCATCATGGGGCTCAGGGTGTGGTGGGGGAAAGTGAGACTGGGAGAAGGCAAATGGATAATGAGCAAGAAAATTACAGATGTGTCGAGGGTGAGCGGAAGAGGCCACTTAGATGGAGGGGTCAGGGGCGGCCTCTCTAAAGGGATGATGTTTTATACTGAGAGGTGAGGGCTGACGAATGAGGAGAGGCCAGGCTTCTGAAGAGGTAGGAGGAGTACTTCCACCAGGGCCAGAACAAGGTCAAGTACAGAGCCAGGATGCCTGCTGGGGTAGGAATGGCAAGGAGGTGGGTGGGGATGCCATGAACCCTGTGACTATAGGAAGAAAGGGGGCAACACGGGACGAGGACAGGGAGCACCCTGTTAAAACATGTTCATTCTCTCTAAAGGCAACTCCAGGCTTCCGTAGACTGGGGTTCCAGAGCAGCACCAGCCCCCCATACCCCACTACACACCCTGAACACCTGAATCAGAACTAAGTTGGAAAGAATTTGACCATTTTCCCAAGGGGACACCCTGTGTCCTGTCCAGGCAGCTGTGTCCCTCAGGTCTCCCAGCACCAGCAGGGGCCCTGGAGGTGAGCCCTCCCTGGAGCAGGGAGACCACAGCAAAGCCAGCCCACCGCTATTTCTGGCAGGGACCCGGGCCCTTCAGCTGCATTCCAGGAGCAAACCTGCCCAAATGGTTGGACCTGAGGAATGCAGAGCCCACCCCTGTCCCAGACACAAGGAGCCTTTTCTCTCCCAGGCCCCATGGGGGAGGCTTTCGGGGGGCTAGAAGTCACCCAATTTCTGTTGTATATGGTGAAGACCTTTGCTGGGCAGGGAAAACACAGCTGTCTGCCAGAAACCCAGCATAACACCTGCAGGGAGGGACCAGTGGGGAGCGGGGGGCTGCCGGGCTCACTGAAGTCCTCTCCCTGCCTACCAAACCAGTCATGCGACTTCAAGGACCTGCATCCTGACTGTCCTAAGTAAGGGTGGCCGCCTGCCGTAGGTTTTCCCCTGAATCCACTTCAAAGACAGGGAAACTGAGGCCATCAAGGAGAAGGGGCCACCCAGTGGGATAGCAATAACCGCTAACACTGAGAATGCCTCATGGATTCGGCAGTGTGGGAAGAGCCTGACCAGCATTTCCCAACAGCCCGGTGATGTGGCCACTTGTGTGACCACCATTGTACAGACAGGGAGACTGATGCTTAGAGATGCTCAGTTACATGCCCAAGGTCAAGGAACTAACTATGAAATGGAGGGATTTGGATTTGAACCCAGGTCTTTGGATCCTAAAGCTCACTCTGGTTTTTTAATTGTGTATTCTTTACTTTAATTCTCGTCTGGAAGGTAACTTCTTACTACTGCTGTTAATAAAAAAAGCCCATATTGAGCAAAGGTAAAAATAATTGCAACAAAAAACAGATAATGTTAGTAAATTCAAGCTAAAGTCTAACTAAAAATGCTGCTGCTGTTCAAAGACCTCTGAGCCTGAGAGGTGTTCCCAGCTGATCAAGAAGACAGATGAACGTGTGTTGGACGGTTGTCGATGGCGCCGAAGGGGAGCTTCCTCCCTGAAAGGCTGCGGAGGCTAAAACGGGACTGAAAGGGAGCTCAGTGTCGCACTGCGTGCTCCCCTGTCATTTAGAGCCGCTCAGCTCTGTGATCCTCGCTGGTGCTGCCTGCCAAGCGTCTGTGGTTTTCTGCCTCCCCCGGGCGCGAGGAAGGATGACACCTCCGGTCCCTGTGCGGTCGGGTGGGGCCCCACGGTCAGTTCTGGTTCTGGATTGTACATTATCAGGGGCTGGAGCATGCAGTGGCTGCTGTGAGGCCCCCGTCACGCTCTTGTGCAGAGAGCAGCTTCCTCACAGCCCGGGTTCCAGAGAGAGGGCCAGAGAGGAAGTAAGACCCTCGCAGAGCCACAGTGAATAGGTAACACGAGCAAGAGGTGAGCCTGGATGGGAAAGCCTTTAAGACTTCCAGGTTGTTTATTTACCGTAGCATCACCCAACTGTTCCAACTAACACAGTGTGTCGGGAGAATTGCAATGAAAACGCCGCCCCCCTTTCAGAGCCCACAGCCCTAGTGACTGGGCCACATGCGCGTGAGCCAAGCCCCAGCCTTCGTGTTCCTGCAGAATGCTCTTATCCTTACTGTGTCGCCTTCCCTGGGTTCACTACCTTAGAAAACGAACTATTTCCCTGAGGTGGCCCCTCCTGGGGCTTTGCTTATGCGTGTCTCCTTGGCGGGAATGACTCACACCTCCACCTCGGCACTGGTCGGGGCAGCTCTGACCAGTGCTGCGGTGAGGGGGCTGCTGCCTGTGTTTGAATGGGGGCTCTGCTCTCTACAAGCCATGGGGTCCTAGGCTAGTCACTTCGCCCCTCCGGGAATCAGTCCCCTCGTCCATAAATGGAGACAGCGGAAGGGCTGTTCAATGGAGTCCTGAAACGGATGGAGCAGTCAGACCCTGCTCCTCGCAGAGCTGTTGCGAGGGTTCGATGTGACTGTCTGTGACATCTGTAAATGTAAATATCTGGAAAGCACACAGAAGAGTGCAGGACGTTTGCGAGCGTTGAACTACCAGCATTATCCTTGCTCGTTGAAATTCTGCCTTGGCTGCGCCTCTGGCCTGTGTATAGAAGGCTTGAGACCCTCCCCCTTGTTTCCGAGGGTCACTTTCAATAAAGGTGGGAAGACTGGATACCAAGCATATTAGTTTGCCAGGTCCGCCATAAGAAAGTGCCGCAAACTGGGTGGGTGAAAAGAACAGAAATCCATTCTCACACAGTTCTGGAGACTAGACATCCACAGTGAAGGTGTCTGCAGGGCAATGCTCACTCTGAGACTCTGGGTGGAGTCCGTCCTTGCCTCTTCCTGGCTTCTGGTGGTGGCTGTAGATCCTTGGCATCACTTGACCTGTAGCCGCATCACTCCGATACCTGTCTCCATTGTGTCACCTGGTGTTCTCCCTGTGTGTCTTCTCGTGGCATTCTGTGTGTGTCTTGTCTTCTTTAAGGCTAGCAGTCATATTGGATTAGCACCCCGCACAATTCAATTTGACCTCATTTTAACTTGACTCCATCTGTAAGACTTTATTTCCAAATAAGATCACATTCACAGGTCCTAGGCTTAAAATGTCAACATATCTTTCTGGGGAACACCAGGAGTCAGGAGACATGGCCCCTTGACCTCTGGCTTTCCCCAGGGGGGCCGTGTTTACTGGGAAGGAGAGGGGAATCAGGAAGGCCTGGCCTGGGCACCAGGACATCCGGACTCCACCTTCAGCTCCCAGCGTGACCTTGGGCACTCCCATTTTTCTATGCCTTATTCTTCTTCATGGTAAGACGGCATAAAGCAGCCCACCCCCGACCAGTTGCTTCTGGGACCCAAAGGAGACAGGGGTGTGAAGGAGCTCTGCGGCCTGAAAACCCAGCCCAGATGAGAAGGCGTGCTCTGGGGCCCTGACTTCTTGCGCCTCTCACAGGAGCTGGGCGGTTACTACAATGGTAGGTTTTCTACCAGGGCTCCTAATTAGACACACCCAAAGCTGGGCCCTCAGTGATCTACCCTCTCCATCTCCAGGGTTCTCTCTGTGAATTCGTCCTTCCTCCTAGCAGTCTTTAGTTCGGTTAGTTGGCTCTCCAAGCATCGGTTTTCTTCTCTGTAAAGTAGGAAGAATGATGGCCATTCTGTATGGTTATGGCAAGGCAGTTAAGTGAGCACAGTGCCTAACACACATCAACATGAATAAATATTCGTTAATATTGACTGAATCATCACCAGAGGGAAATAGCATGTACAACACATAGACAGGCAGTGCATCATGGCCATTGCCTCTCCCTTTAGCCAGTGGGCCTTCATTCACGCATTTACCCAGCAGCCTTTGATTCAGCTCCCTACTCAGTGTCTTGCCAGGTTTCAAAGAGGAAGGACCTGGTTTCCTTATAAATCCTGCTGGTTAGGGTTGCTGTGTGGCTTGGGGAATGGCCCTCTGTCTCTGTTCCTTAGACTTCTCATCTGCACCATGGGGCACTGGGTTGGGCAATCTCTGAGAGGCCCACCGGCTTTCCTGTTGCATGACTCCAGCCTGCACTGGTCCTTTAGGACACTCTGGCCCCAGACCAGGAGGGGGAAAGAGCAGGTATGGTGAGCAGGAGCTCGGACAAAGGCCAGGACCCCTGGTTCGACTTCCTGCTCGGCCACCAACGTGCCTGGGCGATTGCTTCCCCTCTTTGTGGTTCTCTCCGCCTTCATCACAGAAGAGGCTGCCTGAAATCAAAGCTCTTCACTCAGGTCTTCAGCATTCGGCCGAGCCTTCCCTTGCACCCTACCGAAAAGCACACACAGGTGCACAGCCCTGACACAGTTTGTCCCAGAAACATTCATCCTTGCTGGTGTCAGAGCACACGTTTATTCGTTGTAGCTCACTTCCTCCCAGGCTCTCCCTAGAATATAAGGCCTATAATGCCAGGGACCTTCCCTGTCTTGTTCAGCATGGCACCCCAGTGCTTAACATAGGACCAGACACATAGTAGGTGCTTGATATAGTATGGAAGGAAGTGTGGGAGGAAGGAAGGAAGGGAGAGAGGGAGAGAGGGAGGGAAGGAAGAGAGAGAGGAAATGTTACCTCCATCCATGGATTTAGCCTAAGATCACCTAAAATCCTTTTTCCTCACCGTTGCTGTTGCTAGGCTATGTCTTTTCTAGCTTGTATTGGTCTGTTTAACCAACATTGATTGCCAGCTGGCTCTGTCCAGGCAGGGAGCTGAGCCCAGGGGAAATGGAGGTGAATCTGATGCCTTCTCCTCCTGGATCTTACATCTCCTGAAGAACACACAAGTTAACATTTAACTCAACAATCAACCAGGCTTGCTGCCCCCACCACGAAGGAGAACAGGCACCATGAGACAGTGGGATAGAGCACAGGCGGGGAAAGGGGAGGAGTCAGAGGAAGGCTTCTCAGAGGGCAGCCAGGTGCCTGAGTGGTTGGTCAGGCTGGGGAGGGAGCCTGGGTGGAAGCAGACTGGCTCCCTGGTGTGGACCACGGCAGTCCAGGGACAGGGCTCAGCTGCTCCACCTGGGCCTGGTCTACCTGTTTCCCTGAGAACCCTCTCTCCCCAGCTGCCCAGTTGGACTGCCGGCCCCCTCCTCCAGCCATTCCAGGGTCCCTTCTTTACTCTCTACACACGGAGCTGGCCACTTCTTTCTCTCTGAGCTGTCCCTGTCGTGCCGTGGACTCCCAGCTGCCTGACTCCCACGGAGCACTCCCTCCCCTCCCCTTTGACACGCACTGCATCGGGGTCGGGCTCTGGGCCCCCTCCCTGCCGCTGCCCTTTACCTCCCTGACTTCTGCTTTACCTCTGGGGCATCACCTGTCTAACTCTTCCCGAGGCCTTTCTCTCCTTGCTCACCTTCTGCCCTCCCCTGTGGCCTGGGCGCAGCCCATGTTTCTTCCCAGAGTCGGCACCTTGCTGATCTCAGGTGCCATGTGAGAACATCCAAGGAGGCCACTGTCGGGCAGACTCCACTTAACAATAATAATCGTAATGATAATATAATGAGGGCGAGGAGGGGGAAAGTGCTTCCCTGCACCACACCCCTTACACGTATCATCCTGTTGCATCCTCGACAGGGACTCTCTTGTTAGCCCCATTTTCCAGGTGAAGGCCTTGGCAGGTGGTAGAGCAGGGGCTCCAAGCTAAGGGACAACACCCTCTGTGTCCCCCTCTCCGTGCCCCTCAGAAGAGCAGGGCCCTCTCCTGCCGGGGCCACCAGGCGAGCCACAGGCCTGCTGCTATTCCAGGAGTCCAGCCCTCTCGTGTCGTGAGGGAGTGGGGTAGGGTCGGGAGAACGTTTCAAGTCTGGGCAAAGCCTTGGAGAAGGGAATCGATAGCCACCCTGCCCTCTGGATGTTTTCATAAATAATAAAAGTCACGTGCACCCCGTGCGTACGTGTGCCAGGCACTGTTCTAAACAATGACACAAGCATTGACTGGCTTGATCCTCCCCCAAACTATCATCCTCACTCAACCGCTGAGGAAACCGGGGCAAGGAACAGCTACCACCTTTGCGCGGCTACCCAGTGACGGCGCTGCGATTGCGGCCAGTGGGCTCTGGAGCCGCGCTCCTTGGCTGGACCGATAAAGCATTTCTCAGCCACTAACAGCCTCGCACACAGAACTGTCACCTCGACTTGGAGCAAATGACACAGTGCCCCCAGCCCTTGTCCTCCACCTCCTGAGCGTTTGTCCTCCAGACCTGAGGCCGTTTTCATGGTGATGGGTCCGGACAGATGCCTTTTACAAGAAAAATACGATTTT